>JBBDHI010000013.1:25804007-25814504 GCA_037177115.1 Craterocephalus stercusmuscarum
TAACTTAACGATGTTTAATGCCAAATATACATACACCCTTGTTTTAGATTTTAAATGTGCAAATATGAGTGAAAGAAATGTAACCTGGATAATATCACACATTAGATAGCAGCAATACACCAAAGATGCATCTGGCCTGTTAAAACTGTAGAAGAAAACCAGAAAGCTTTATTTCAAACATTTTTTAACAGAAAAAAAAAAAAAAGGCAAGACAGATGTGTTGATCTTAGAATTTGAACTGCAATGAATAAATATTATCAGAAAATTTTAATCTATGCCTATATTATCTCAAATCAATTTGAAAAAAAAGTCTGAAAAAATAACTGTTTACACAACAATGACACAATAAAACACGTTCAGTTTTCATGGTAACAGGTTTGAGAACGGCCTTCTAAAATGCAAAGCGAATCCTGCCCGTCTGAGCGTGAACTAGTATTTTTTGGGAACGATGACGTCGGTCACATCGTCTTGCACTGGTGCATTCGGGCGCTGGTTACACTTACGAACAGCACAACAGCAACAATGGCGGACCTACGTGTTCTGTTTGTGTTGCTTTAGATTTCTTTTAATGTTTTGGTCCCTATTTATCTGGACACATAGATTACATGCAGCAGATAACCAGTACTACGGCTGTCAACGTTAATGCTTTAATACAAATTCCATTTAGCTGCACAACTACTGCACATACTGTACATGTGGTTTCAGGAAGTGAAGCAGGAATAATGTTGTGTTTCTGAAACAGAAAGGGACACCGAATGGGTCTTTTACACAGACGAGCTCTGTCAGAAGGTTCTCTGGACAAGACTGAGGTCATTTTATCTACTGAGGATGTCAGTTATCACCACAGTGCATCGCATCACAAATACCAGGTGGAAGCCTTCAGCAGAGATGTCCTGATAACTCTACAAGCGGCAACATTTCAGCAGCTGATCTGGATAAACTCGAGAAGCTGGAAACAATGTAAGAGTCCTGCAGTATATTTACTCCTGGTTATAAGATGTTTCTAAATGAAGGTGAGGCTGTCACAGGAGTAGTGTGAATAAATCATTCAGCCTTAGTTGATGCTGTAATAAAGTGCCTTATTCTATATTTGCAGGAGCAAATTATCCTGCCGCATTTGCGTTTTCTGTTCTGCTGTTATATGAATGCCATGTTTTTTAAGTTTTGGGCTTTGTGAGGAAACTTTTGTTCTCATTTTTCACACAAGCTGCAAAATCAGGAATTTTAGATTTGAACAATTCCTCCCAAAATGCTTTGAAATCCTGGTGGGATGGACAACTAAATCAAAGGGAAATCTTTTTATGTGCAACAGCGTTGACCAGGAGGATTCTGAAATATCAGCCGATATCAGTCATCTGCAGAGGATGCCGCTGTCACATGTAAACCAAGTTAATCACTGTTAAATATGGCTAGAGAGGTCGTAAAGTTTCAGTTTCCTCTCTGTAGTTATTCATTGCTGAATGTCTGAAAGGAGTCTGGGAACTACTGGGACCAGTGCGGACATTTTCCCAGCTCAGTGTCTTCTTAGCACTTCATTAGGTGCAGCTGCTTACGGAGAAGTCCTCATGACAACAGCTGCTTTCTGGTCAAACATGTCTTCAGGCTCGATGATGGTTATGGGTCCTGAGCAGCTCCCTGAAGGACTATACTCTTTCAAGGTTGTTTGTCTCTCTGGTTGCAGAAGAGAGCAATGAAGTGGCTTAACTGTTGGAAGATGAGGCGAAGGCATGCTGTAATTCTTCTGCTACGTAGCAGATCACTTTCAGCTCATTGGTCTGTTTCTTGGGGAAGTTAAGAACTGATTATATTTCATCAAATGTTTACAACTTCTTATTTGGTGAGGCCACCATCCTCCTCCTTATTACCGGTGTCCTCCTGGTGCCACAAACAGAGCCCAGACCAGTCAGGGTGCAGACAAAGAACATGTGAAGGTTAGCAGAGCATTGATCTTTTGGACCCTGTGGTTTGTGGGGTGTGGTCTTTGTGGATTGGGCTAGCTTCCCAGGGATACTATTAAGGTTGTCATCTTGGAAGTTCGAGGCCAAGTAAACAACTCATCTTCTTTATTGTCATCTTTTCGCGATTTTTCTGCTGTCTTGCTGCTTCTATGGGAATACTGATGACACATTGAAGGGACTGTACCTGTCAGTGGCCCCCACCCTGTTATACCACCCCTCAGGTTCAACCTAAAGTAAGCACCACTGTCCTTCCTCCTTCCTCCAAAAAGAACTACAAACAAGCTTCCATGTGATGAAAAAGCAAATATTTGTAGTAATGCAAAGTGCCTGAAGAGCAGGTGCTGGACTTTTCTTCACCCTGCTCTTCAGTATACAGCTGATTTTTTTTTTTGTAATGAAACTGGAACATTTCCAAAAACTCAGAAAAGATTATAATGCCTCAGATAAGTATATAAGTAATAAGAGCCTCTAATGGGCAATTTGAAATCAAAATCAAATACTTTATTTACTTAAATCTACGTTGTGCAGGTTAATATTTTATGTATTGCAGATTGACAATACAGACATGAGTCTGTGAAAAACAACAACACACAGTCATGAATTATATGAGAAACTAATTAACTTACAAGATAAACATCTCAGTTTCTCTCTCACAGCATAATACACAATATAAGCCAACAGAAAAATGAGTCTGTCACACAACCACAGAGCAGTCTGGGAGCAACTCTTCCAACATAATCATAATTACACATAATTACAACAGATGCAAA
Organism: Craterocephalus stercusmuscarum; assembly: GCA_037177115.1. Taxonomy (NCBI): domain Eukaryota; kingdom Metazoa; phylum Chordata; class Actinopteri; order Atheriniformes; family Atherinidae; genus Craterocephalus; species Craterocephalus stercusmuscarum. Next base: position 25,806,736 of record JBBDHI010000013.1, read on the forward strand.
AGCAAAGAAGAAACAAAGTCACTGATCTGTGGCCAGAAGGTTCTGCAGCACCTGCAGCTGCTGGAAAACAACACAATCACAAGTATGTCGGAGTACTTCAACATATTCCTGCTTTACAGAAGGGACATTTGAGCCCTGGCACATCTGTTAGCTCAGAGCCATGCCACCCTATTAAACCCAGTCAGCTGAGCATCATGTTAGGTTTGTTCTCATGCAAGAAGCTAAATATAGGCTGGTGATTTCTTTTTTTGTTGTTGTTGCTGCTTTGGAGAAAAACAAATTCAGCATTTCCTGTTTCTCAGTGATTTGTGTGGGAGATGGCAGGATCAATAATAATGATGAAGGCTTTGTGTCTCCATGTTCATCATCACACAGGGGGAGCTTGATTATAAATTCACTAAGCAGTAAATGCTAGAGGGACTGTCTCTTTTATGCTACAAGCCAAACCACGACTATCACTCTTCCTCCTGAGCTACAGCCACCTCATTAGTACTCATTAAAACTATATGCAAGGCAGGTTTCAAGACTCAACTTATCAGATCACATCGACATCAAGCGAAGCAGTTTCCAGCCGGGTCAGAGAGTCAGTGAGACCAGGCAGTCGGCTCAGTCCTCTCACACGATGCCGATGGACGCGGTGCTAACTACAGCATACGAGACGAGGAGCGGGGAAGAGACATGACTGTTCTCCAAAAAAGCTGCTTTTTTTGGATAATCTTGCTGGAGGGAAGGAAGGAAGACCCATTATTTGGATGTCCATATATACTCCACTGACTCTTTAACGAAACAGCTGAGGACATTTCTACATATTTATGAGTAGAAACAAACCAGGGAAGAAAAAGAAGAAATGCAGAAAATGAATAAAGACGAGGACAAAAACTGAAAAAAATTGCTTTTGCTTTTGAAGTTAGCCTATGCGAGTGTTCAGGGCGTGTTGGGTGGTTAGAAACATTACAGTCCAGTCGGTGCCTGAAACTGATGCCGGGTCGTGGGAGTTAACGATGAACTCACTTCTGCCCATTAAAAAAGGTAACTATGATAACATAAAAGACCCATGGAGGTATGAAGATGGAGACGCATGAGAACCTTTGAAATGGACATCCCCCTCTACGTCTGTACGAAGCTTAAATGGGCCTTTACCTGTCACTGGCCTGATCATAACGGCTGTCATATTTTCATGAAGGCGGCCAGATAACCGCATCTGCATCTGATCGCTCATGATTCTGGCCTCTGTTTAACCATCTAACCAGCATTCCCTGTTAAACATAGTGAGTGAAATGTTATCAGACCCAACAGGAACGGCAGGCAAAAATAACTAGAATTTCCCTTTAACGCCTCTCCAGGTTACACATCACAGCAGGAACACAAAGCAGCACTTCTTCACCGACCTGCTGTAATAAGAAGCAGTGGGTCTGAGTTTAGGAGCCGTTAGCTTTGTTACTCATGTTCATATGTCACGCGAAAGCGCGCACAAGATGACAGACCAGTGACGCAGCCACGTGTGCATCTCCTGTGAGGACAGCTCCCACCCCACAGCTCTCCCCATGTGCCTGCTTTCACAAGAGCACAGTGGCTCCTTTGACAAATTTACCAAATTATAGCCCCGCTCCTTCAAGGAAAGCGAAGGTAGCTAGGAAAGCTGGGAGTTTCCTCAAGTTAGCGGCGGGGATAAACGTAGCCGGCGAGCTCCAACCTCTCGGGGAAATGGCCCAGAGCTAAATATACTGCTGTGCATCTTTAGAGCTTGAGACACAGCTCATTAAAGCCCAGCCCAGCCAGCTCAGTGTGGACAGAAGAGTGGTTAAAATTACCACTTTGGGTGTGGGTGTGAGATGAGGAGGAGAGTATAATACAGCGCCGTGCTCTGAGTGCTGATGTGAGTCAGTGTTTACATTCAGGAATAAGATTCTTACACACTGAAGGCAAACACTCACTTTTCTGGCATTAGAGCATCCTAATACTGAAGTCAGTGTTTATGAGATACAAACATATATCTACAGTTATTTATACACAAGCTGGATATATGAGTCTCATCCCTCTTCTCCTCCCCTGGAAGCCCCTTGCTTTCTTTGGAAACTTAGGAAAAGCGCACACCGTTTGTACTGGCTGCTGTTTAGCTATGCAACAGCTCTACTCTGCTGTTTATACTGCATGTTGGACACGGGCCCACACACGGCTTAAAGGCCTTAGATATCCTCAGGTCTCACCTAAGCTTCTTGGAGCCTGGGATGATGAGAATTCCTCTATTTCACTTTGATTACATCTGTACAGCAATCCGAGAAGAAATGTTAAATGCACAATTATGATCCATTTTACACCAAATTGCTTCTAAGTGGCCTAATTTGCAGGGAATCAAAAACACCCTTGAGCAACTCAGGTTCTAAAATCTTAAATAAGCTGTTTTGCTCTCTAGAAAGATTTGAGCTGCCTTTACAAATCTCTGGGAAACACCAGGTGTTACATCAGCCAGTCTGTTACAAACGGAATAGAGAAATCCCAAATGGCCCGCTGTTGTGGGGAAAGGGACTTTCAGATGGGACAACTGGTGCCGTCTAGTGGGAAGCAGCCCAAACTGCATGCCTGGATGCAGGTTTGCGCAGGGACAGCTTACCTGAAGGCAGAACAACAAGTCAGACAGCTTCTTCCATCAGTTCCACATCTTCCTGAGCTGGTGGCTGTTTGCATCATCATCAGCTATTCAACAAAGGAAATGTTTGTTCCTTTTTGGCGGCTGCCTAAACAAGACGATCTTGCTCAAGTGGTGCTGCTTGTCCACCCTCCAAAAGTTAACAGACTTCAAAAACACTTCACTCAATAAATCTGTCCTTATATTATCATTGCTGAATGATCTTTTCCGTCTCTGTTTGTCCACGCTCCTCGTCTTTTTTCACTTCACTGCAAAGGTAAGAAGTGAGAAAATAAACGATGTCCAAAATCCCTGTGAAGTACCGTGCATGGCATTTCACCTCAGCCGCCTGACAGAGCAGCTGCAGCTCCGCCAAGCACCGGGGTTTGAATCCCGGACTGGATTATGCCTCTCTGTGACCTGTTTTTCTGCCGCATCCTTTTCTGAGAAGACCCGGTGTTAAACAAAAGTTGTCAACTCACAAACATTTTTTCCCTCTCAGAACACAACTGGAGAGTGTCTGCAGTGCAAACATCCATCTGAGAGTTTTTTTGGTGCACACCGTCGCAGCTGAGAGGTGAGATACTCTCCCAGTCTGCTTATTCCAATAGAAAATCTTGGAACAGTAATAAATGAGCAATAAATAAATTTCAGGTGCTTTTGCAACTTTTCACCAAAGTTGGATATGGAAATATGGAAAAAGTGTTAAATCAGACTTCTTAAAGCTATGGTCTACGATTTCAAAGATGTTCATTATTAATAATCTCGATTAGATGGTGTTTATGGTCCTACAGTACAAATCTTACAAGATGAAGAGCAAAAAATACCCAACAAAAATCCAATCAATCAATCTATCAGGTGCACAGCTACAGTGCAGAGAAGCTGACCAATGTACGCCATGCTGTGAGACTTGGACATAACCAGTCCCTGTACATCTGCTACATTAGTGTAAACTATGTGTTCTCTGAAAACTACTCATTACTGTACACAGCCGTTTGTCAATAAACTGTAAGAATATAATTAGGAGATTAACAGAATCTGAGCTATTTTCTTTATGATGGAAAAAAGGTCTGAACCCGTCCGCCGGACATCAGGTCCACTGGAGTAAAAGTGACTTTGGTAGATTAGAGAGAGATGCTTTCTGCCTTCTCTGGTAATGAGCTTATTTAAAGTGATATTTTCATTTTTGGATGTTGGCTTTAGTAAAGCATTTACGAGCAGTCAGACAAGTTTCTTTTGCCATTTCTGAAATGCACGTAGAAGATGTTTGTAAGAAAATGTGAATGAAAAAAGTAAAAAGCCCTCCACTAATTAGGCTGCATGGGGTGGATGCGGTTGCTCCTCCTGTGCATGCTTCTCTCCAGGTACTTCAGCTTTTTCCCACCAACCAAAAACATGCCAGGTTAACTGGTGAGTATAAATGGACCTAGGAGTGAGTGTGTGTAGTCATTTATCTCTTAGTTGGCCCTGTGGTGGACTGGTGACGCATGCTCTCAAGCAAAACATTTAATTTCTGATAAGGATGACTGCATCTTGTAAACAAGTGAAAGCAGTAGCAACATCACCTTTACCATGAGCCGATACACGGGAGTCAGCTGGCAATCAGAGTGGAGAATAATGGAGAAATTCTTACAGGCGCAGCTACGCTGACTGCTAATCAACCCGAAGCCACAGAAGGATAAACGTTCTCTTTCTAAAGCAAGTCACACCTCAGAAATGCCTCTCTTTGCACCATCATCCAGTTTGTCACTGGTTCCTGTGTCCACGTTGCTCCGTGTGTTTGCATGCAGGCAGCCGCTCAGCTCATCCCCCAGCTGAGCCAATAAAATCCAACAATGCTGACTGTGCATTACACACGGAAAACACAGAGACAGATGTTCACAGAAGCTCCAGATGTTGTCTGCATGACATACATTACCCCACAAAGTCTTTTGAAATTCATTGCCGTCAAACTGACAAGCTGAAATTTCTCAAAAATCTTTCAAACATTCAAAAACTTGATGAGCATAAATCATATAATCATAAATCATCTTCCTTAGTGGGTGTTTCTATACTAAGAAGGATAGTTCTCGATAATAATGTGGGAAAAGCAGAGAAAACAGTGCTCTAACTGAACTTTAAAGCAGAAGAAAAAAAACTTGGGTACATTTGCAGTGTTTGCCTAAAACTAAACATACAGTAAAGATAACAGATCATCACCGACAGCTAAACAGACTTATACAAATCTGTGGCTCAGATTTGGTTGGTCTCACGAACGACATGAGTAAAAACACACACTTGCAGCTGTTCCTCTCTCATGCTCCATTCTCCTTCATCTGCAGCTCTCACACAGCCACGTCCCAGAAATGTAAACACAGCCGCGCAGGCCTGTGTGCATCCAGGCTCTGTGCGTATTCTCCATCCTGCCCCACAAGGAGTTGAAGGTTCATCGCGTACCAGGGTTCCCTAAGGACCGGGGGATGAGGAGTGGTGGGTCCAGGCTGTGGGAACAACCCTTGAGTGCGCGGTGAACCAAAAGCACCTCTGACATCTCAGTGTTTCTCATTCTGCCCGTCCCACTGATATGGACCGGGCTGCTCGCTCTCTTACGTAACCAGAAAGCCTCCATTACATCTCAATACCTGAATACTCACTATAGAAACAACAGAAACAGATTTTGTAAACTTCAGTAGTTTTTGTGCACATCTCTGTAAGAAGCTGTGCATCACAAAGTCGTAATGTTTTAAAACCTCAGATTCCCTGAATTCAGTGTTACAACCACTGCATGGGAGACTGGCAGGTGTGCCAGTGTGTGCCTGAACCGCCTGTACTAAGACCCCTCTCATGTGTTCTGCCTTACAATGTTTGCATATTGTACTATGATCTGAGTTTAGAGCTAAAGCTGCATTATTCCAGAGATATTGTTTTATTTTCAGCTGAGACTGAATCTCTTTCACGTGTGCTGTAAGCCATCTTCATTCTTCACCAGTAACATACTGATGTTTATACACTTTAATCACATGGTTGCAAAGACTGAACTGTGTTTTTACCCCAGTACTGAAGCTAGGAGGGATTATTTGCAGGATGGTAAGGAACAGTGAGTAAATAAATAGGTTACAGTACCACTTTGTGGGCTGCAGGATGTGCAGGTGTGCATGGTTTATAGAGATAACATGGCTGTACGTTCAGAAACTTGGGAAACTCACTTGAGCTCACTAGTGTAATGGAGAAAAGTCCAGGCCGTGGTGGAACATCCCGTTGGATTACAAAAAGAGATTCAATGTGCTTCCTGCTTCCTATCAGAGCTCACATCGTACCACTGAGTTTGCTGTATCTGACCAGTTACTAAATCATGTCTGGGCGATATGGCCACAAATCACTATCATGATATATTGAGCAGTCCTCTTGATAACGGTAAATGGGCGATAACAGCACTATGGTGCACAATTTCTATTTGCCACTGATGTGATGTCAGACTGATGTACGGGTACACCGTGCCACTCTGCTCTGTACATGCTGGGAATCAGAGTTTTTGTAAAATATGTCATATGCATAAGCACTGACTCATTACATTTTCATTTTCCTAAAATATCAAATTTATCGATATGTGCAATAATGATATCAGTTATCATTGTAAATCTTGGTATCGGTAAATGATTGATATATCACCCACCGCTTTAGTAAATAATTGTGGACATGTGAAAACACTGTGCATGCCTTGAGTGACCGTTCGAATTTAATGTGGACCAGCAACAAGCTCAGCTAATGGATCAGTTGATTAGTTGGAACAGCGTTGGCTGAGGATCAGCTCATCTCTGTTTGGGGCGGAAGGAGAGTTACAGTATGTTTCAGCAGGGGCAGCTCTGTTTCTGTTGGAGTTTGCTTTGATAGGTAGCAGCAGCAACAGAGCGGAGCAGACATCAGCACAAACAAAGGGAAGCGCAGCGGGACTTTAGATGATTGGACAATCAACTAAAACACATTATGAAAGCAGCTACTGTAGTCTACCTGTTCTGCCAGCGTGATGAAGATCCACTAAACCGTCACAACAATGTTAGGACATCAACAAACGCTCATGTGTGGACGGGCTTAAGCTCATCTGGTGGAGCAGCTGTCTCATGCAGAGACTGACGCCGCGGATTTGGATCCTGGCCCGGCCTTTGCTGCACGTCGTCTCTTAGTAGTCGACTTCAAATGTCCAAAAAAGCACCCATCCCTCATGTGGCAGGCAGCTATTTGGTCCTTATGTAGGAAAATCCTTGTCAGTCCAGCTCTTCTGTTTGTGAAAAAGCAGCTATGGGTCTGATGTGTGTGTTGGGGCCAGGACTCCAGGGATTACACACAGGCCACTAACCTTTCTAAACTCATGGCAGCGCCTCATTGGGATGAAGCTGTGTGAGATGTGCTGGTTTGGTGCTGGGATTCCCTTTGCATGACAGGAAGACAGCTGGCTGAGTTTGCTGTTAATCATGTCTGTTCTCCGTTCTGGAGCCTGGGATCATAACGTCATTTGTAACAGGATCCCTGGTTTGTTCCGTGAACACATGTGGTAGTACAGCGAGCATCAGGGGAATAAGTGTGGTTCTAAATCTGATCTAATTAGACCACATCAACACAATCTATGCCCTGGAGTTAGTCATTACTCAGCAATGTTCAGGCCCTGTTGCCCCACTACGACTGGATGATGTAGGTGTTTGTGGTTCCTGCTTTTCTCAGTGTGGGCATGTGTTTGCTGGTGAGAATGTGCATTTGTTGTGTGTATATCTGGGAAGGACATGTGATCAGATGTGACCTCACCAATGAGAACTTCATTCCATCATTATGTAAAATTGTGGGATTGCATTGGTTCTTATTATATGGCAGCCAGTTAGCACGATAGGCAGAATCATCCAGAATGACTGTACAGTCCACAGTCTTGAAGGGATACGTCCCCCTCAGAATGATGTGCCTTCATTTTCTACTCACCCTCATATTGATTGACACTCTGGAACACTTTTTTGATATTTATCATGCAGCAGGAGATATGGGGAGATTTTCATTCTCCATCAATTCCGTTACAGTGATGTTGAACGGTGTCCGAGGAAAAAAGGTCCATTAAAGTCCACAAAAACTTGTCAGCATTCCTCCATACTGCTCGTCCAATGCAATCCAAGTGTCCTGAGTG
>JBBDHI010000013.1:25980282-25993809 GCA_037177115.1 Craterocephalus stercusmuscarum
GTGAGTGTGTGTGTGAGTGGTTGTCTGTCCCTCTATGTGTGGCCCTGCAACAGACTGGCGACCTGTTCAGGGTGTACTCCGCCTTTTGCCTGTAAACAGCTGGGATTGGCTCCAGCCCACCCCCAATTGGATTAAGTGGTTCAGAAAATGGATGGATGGATGGATAAAGGTGACTCTCTCAATCTCGGTGATAAGTTAGAGGTCTTTTTGCTTGGTCATGGAAAATCCATCTGACCTGGATGCAATGTCTAGTTAAAGAAATCAGCCAGGATGAAGGAAATCTGCCTGCAGAAAAGAACACAGCTCTGATTTCTGAGACACATCATGTGGGTTTTCCCATCTGCATCAAGAATAATAATGTTAATTATATTTTTTTCTTCTCAGTTTTCATGTGTTTTTACATATTTGTTTTATATATATTTTTACTTTTGCATTTATCGTCACTTTTATCTGTTTTTCATCCATCAATTTATTTATAAAGCGCTGTAACACCAGCACACCTGAGACAAAGTGCTGTACATCTAAGATAAACAGAACAGCATAAAACAAACAATGGAAATATTAAAACAGGTAAAACCAATAAGATCAGAACTGAAGACCAGGGAGTTTAACTGTGTTTAAGACAGACAGTGAAGGGGCCTGTTGAATGTACAGAGGTAAATTGTTCCATGACTTAGTCGCACTGATAGAGACAGAACTTTTTAGAGAAAACTTAACTAAAAGGTTCTGGTGCTGAACCTGAATAAAGAAGGAGGATCATAAAATGAACAAAGTTAAGAGAGATCGTCAGGTCATGACAATGAGTTAATACAACTCATGTAAACACCTCTGAATAATCCAGCTTAATTTACACAACACAATGTTGTGTTTACTTAAAACCATTTGGCAGGATTTTCATTTTTTCAACTCGGACTCTGAGAAACATTCTGGTCCACAGTCCAGACCACTTTCTGGCAGTAATGCTCCAATTCATTTTGCAGGCATCCCAAAAATATATAAAGAAGAAATGACTTTTTAAAGCTTTTAAATGCTTTATCGACAACTCATTCTTTAGTTGGAGCATTTGTTTATCCATCCATTTTATAGATGTGCTTATCCCAGTGCATCATTGAGGAAGGTTGGAGCCTGTCCCAGCAGCCACTGGTATGCTATATATATATATAATTACTATGAGTGTTCTCCATGTGCCTACTGAGAGTACGATGGATTCCTCTCACAGCCCAAAGCATGCATGCTAGGTTAGCTGGGGATTCAGAACTCAGGGTGCAGCGAGTATAGATGGGATAAATGTCGTAGATTTAAAGGTGGTTTGGCTTTGAATGCTACATTTCTCAATACTTCTCAGACTTATCGGCCTGGCATGTGCCTTCTGGCCAGTGAGCTCCTTAGATGGAGTTAATGCCATACAGGTTGCAGTGTGCAGGAGGAGAGATCGGCTTTTTACTCTGAGATCCTTCCTCGTAGCAGTTCCCTACATGGATTATGATTTAGTTTTAGAATGGGGAACAGATGAGGGCCACGGGGTTCAGGTCCAGTTTTAATAAATGAAAGGTCTTTCTGTGGAGCTGGAGAGGAAATGCTGCTGTCTTCCTTCTTACTGAAGATAAGATGGCAAGGAACTGAGAGGAAATGGCAGCAAGAGGGACAAGATATGTCCCAAAGGACCCAAATCTCTGTAAAACGGCTTGTTTATTCAGCTGCCTCCGTACTCACAGGTAGAGTGGCCTTTCCCCGCCCATCTGGACTTGTACCAGATTGTCAACCCGTCCTCCAGAAGTCGGAAATGTCGCTGCTTCTTCCATGAGCGGGATTTGACTTTCCTCAGAGTCGACCCCGCCATCATCAGCTTGACATCTGGATCTTCTTGGACACCTGAGGACAGGACATGGACGTAGTGTATGATACCAAAGATGCTACGTCATCGGATTACTCGGCTACAGACTCTTTATGAAAACAGAAACTTGAGAATAATATTTACTCACGTGAACCTTCAGAATCCATCTCTATGCTTCAAACATGCCAGTGGAGAAATGCTGCCTAAAGAGAAACAGATGTGACTGAGCTGCTCCAGATACTTCTGGCTCAAACTGAACACGTTTCACGGAAGTTCCAAGTTTACCAAAACCACTTCATGAGCTGGATATCCAAATACCAATAATAATAGTAGCAATCTTCACTAGCTCACAGAAAGTTTTCTTTGGTTCTGATTTATACACTATTTTCTGTTTCAGTGTCCAGGATGGGAGGCAGTGGGGGGAAGGACCTTGGCAGGTGGGGCGCATGGGACTGGGAAAATGCAGCAGAGAGAATAATGTGGCAGCTCGGGTTCTGGAAACATTCTGGTCCAAAATCCAGACCGTCTTGTGACAGTAATTCATTTTTGCCGATCTCCCAAAAATATCAAGATCTGCAGAATAATGGTGAGTTCCATTTTTGGAAGGTCTTCTTCCAATTTTCCAGTTAAAATACAACAATAATGCCTCTTGAAGTCAGATGTGTTATTCAAGGTCGTACAGTACAGGACCCAAAACTAGCTGCTGCGGATCCAACGGGCTACCTAAATTCAAAATCTCAGTGATTTGTTGCTTCACATTTTACCAAAATGTGTATAGTCTCGGGCAATCCCAAAAGATGTCATAAAAGTCCCAGATTTTCCAACAACCCTTCCAACACGGGGAGCAGTGAAGTAGCCATTACCAGAGGAGCTTTGAAATATCTCACTCTCAATTCCAGCCACATTCCTTCCAGGTTGGGCTGCCATGGCACCCAGGAACTATCCCATACCCCATACACAATTATGGTGTTAGTTTCCAATTCCCATTTACATTAATCATATCCACTGATGTATCACTACGTATCCTACCATATGTACAGGATATGATGTTTTTAGAGTTAATTTTGCTCTCAGCTATCTTAATCCAGTATAAAGAGACAGTTTTTAATGACTAATTAAATTTCTCTTATTAATTATCAATTTTTTTCTGTTATTTTGTTGGTAGTTTGATTGTTGTGTTTTGGGTTTGATTCTTTTGTTGTTTCTAGAGTTCTCTAATGTTTCTGTCAGGAACCCGACTCTTTAACATTTCTGAGACTTGTTGCATCACTGTATGGTAAAAACTTTGCTGAAACCCTGTTGTATACATCTGATACCTGTTTGCACTACAATATGTATCACATAGTAACTGAATAAAGACTTGCAATTTAAAATAAGAAATTTTCTTTCCATTATTTTGTTGCCGTTCAGCTGTCACTTCTATATGGAAACTGCCAACTTTAGAGGGTCGGGCATCTGATTCTGATGCCTCCTGGACATGTCTCACTGGGAGGAGAGTCAGACGTAGAACTCATCGGAGAGACGTGTTGCCTCCTGAAAAAATTACCTTAGATAAGATGGATGGATGGATGGATGGATGGAAGTATGGATGGATGGATGGATGGATGGATGGATGGATGGATGGATGGACTGACGGACGGACGGATGGAAGTATGGATGGATGGATGAAAGTATGGATGGATTGATGGATGGATGGATGATCTTGAAGGTCTTCACTGCTTTATTTTACAGGATTTCCCTGCTCATCTAGAGATCTGAAATGTCCCTGAACACCAGAGGCTATAATCTGTAATACAGAAGGCAGCATTGTTGGGTTTTAAGACACACGTGGCAACATTTATATCAGGCTAGAGCAGCAGGATAAATCTTCACTTTTAATCAGCTGGAAGCAGTGCAGCTTGCTGAATAAGGGAAATCACACACACTCAGCAGTGTGTGCAGCCAAGCCAGACCCAAACCAGAAGAGCACACGTGGACTTTCAGATTTATTGATTGTAATGCAGTCTGTCTGAAATAACACACTACTATGCATTTCTTTCTTTTCTTTTCTTCATGAGCACAGCTGCAGGAATGCAATTTCTGCAACCACTTGATAGACCGTCATGTTTACAGAGCTTTGCAAACATTTGGCCCTTTTTCAAGCCACCAAATGGTCAAAATCTAAATAATGGCCGGACAGATAGGAGGGGAAAGCAGTCCTTAGAAAATAAAAATAAAATAAAAAAGAGCTATATACTCCAATATTTTATTAATTCAATCCAGACCTCACATTTTATCTCAAAGCTCGTTAAAGTCTGTCCAGCATTAGACCTTCCTGGAATTTGATCAGGAGTTAAGATTCAGAGAAGAAGTAAGCACTGCTAAACTGACGCCGCTGTAAAAGCTGAGACTGTCTGGCCATCTCTGCTAAGCACAGATAACAGGATCAAACGGCACCGGAAAGGAAAGGAAAGGAAAGGAAAGGAAAGGAAAGGAAAGGAAAGGAAAGCCTTTCTGATGGCTATATTCCTCTGTAATAACTTCCTTTCCTCTGCGTAGTTTTCATCTCCCTGTGCCAGTTTTCCCCTGGCAAGTTTGTGAGAGTTCTCACCACAGGGTGACTGCCGTGATGCACTGAATGCATCTGCTGTTGCTTCACGACTCAGTTTCACACGGAGAAAACAAACGGCTTGTGAGAGTGGTGCTATGTTCAGACACACGTCCATGTTTTTCAACCCCTGCAGTTTAAAAGTTGACACACCCTCCTTCCTCCGGACAAACTCAGACTTTTCAGCTATTTGGGGTCTGTGAGTCACACATGGTCCCATACTGAGGCGGTTCTCTGGCTGTGTACGTACACACAGCTACTAAAGGCATGACTCAGGGGAACGTCTGACAGGATGGAAACGGAGGACAAATTTGCCGTGACAATCGAACTTAACTGGTGTGTGTGACTGAAGTTTAAAGTCTGAAGCTGCTTGATGCATCTTTTTCCACATCTCCCACCAAGGAGACATCTATGCCATCATATTGTACCAGGACTGCCTTTTTTTCATTTTGCATGTGACTATGTGAGGAATGCAACAAACACGCAAACAGGCAGAATCAGTCAAAAAAAGAAAAAAAATCCAAATACAACTCTACAGCTGGTCAGTGGAGGGAGGAAGAAACATGAGGCACTGAAAGCATCATTTCAGCAGCGTGTGCATGCAGCTGCAGCAGTAAGAATGACTCAGACGGATTTCAGACTGGCTTATTAGCTAAAAGAAAAGTTTTATACTCACCGAAAGTACAGACACCAAGGAAATCAGAGGTCAGACCTCCGGAGGTGGGTGGTCTTCCAGACAAAGCTCTCCGAAAGGAGGAGTAACAGAGCGAGGGTCCGGATAGGTGTGTGAGACCCAGACTCAGCCTTTAAAAGCCAGTGATTGTTGCAGGGGAAATCTAGCCTGGCACCGGCCCCTCCCTTCCTCTCAGATTTACTGCTGGGTCTGGGATCCTGCTTCCAGCGACATTTATACTCCTCTCCCTCCACGCCTCCCTCCCTACCAGCCTGTTCTCTCTTTTCCTGCCACTCTCTCACTCCGCTTGTTACATCTGGCCAAGGTTGCTTCCCTCAGCCACCCTGGCTCCCTCTGTCTCCTCCTCATGTTTCTTTATCAGCATGGATTATTGGAAACACAATGGTGGGAAAAGATCATGTGTGGAAATGAGCCAAGTCATCAAACCATGAAAAACTGGACATTGAAACAATCCCCCACTGCAGGAGGTTTTCTTTTGTATGAAGATAAATGTAGCTCTCTTCCTGATCAAATTAAATCTTATCAGAACTAAATATGGCAGGAGACATTAAAGCTGGCAGGAAACTCCCTCCTCCCAACACGTGAGACAAATCTCTTCATTGGACTTTTTAGTGGACATCAGAAGCACAAAAAAACAACAGAAAAGTGGAAAAAACATTTAACCCTTCTCACACCCGTCTGGCTAATGCACAGCTCCATTTGCAGGGCTCAGTGGACCAGATGTATAATAACTTTAGCTACTGCAGCTCTTTTCCTCATAAAGAGTAAACACATGGAAACACAGGGTACTTAGGATCATCTCCTGCTGGGATCGGATTTTCTTACAAATGGAAGGTATAGGCGCAGGTGTTTCCATGATGCATGATGTCCATCCCGGTGACTGAGGATAATGGAGCCCATGTGGGCAAAAATCTGTTAATGTAGCAGTGAGAGGAAATGGAGGATCATTAGTGGAAGATGAAGCACTCAGCCAGCACAGGTAAACTTTTTCACCAACGCTAAAAAAAGAGCATGCTATGAAAATAACACGAGGACGACTGAGTTCCTCTCAGCACACATCCAGGGACTCTACTAATACTCTAATGATGTAAAGTATATTTCTGACCAAAACCAGCCCAGAGTCATATTTAAGGATTAGATCATGTTTGCTAAAACAAACCAAAAAAGCCCAAAACAATGCAACACTTCTATTTATAGTAAAACAGGCAATGAAGCAGATTAGCTCTCCTCAAGCTAACTTCAGAAATGAGGCAATAATTCTAATAAAATGTCAAAAAGTAGATAAAGGCAAAAGCATGAAGTCAAGATAAAGAAAGTCGTTTGTTGCACAAATAAACAGTTTATACCGAAGGTGGAATGATACAGCAGAAAAACCGGAGTTTCCACATTGATTCAACCAGTTTTTAAGCTTTTATAAAGAAAATTTCACCAGAAACAAACATCTGTGTGAACTACAGCAAAAATAGTTTGTAATTCCAAAATGGCCAGTTTGCTGCAGTTTCCAATCAAATCAAACACTTTTCTTTCTGAATGGTTTTTTCTTTCATTGAAATGATTAAAAAAAAAAAAAAGAAAAATCAGGAAATTCATGTGATGTTTAAGTTATAAAATAAGCAAAACCTGCTCTCAGTGTTTCTTTATTAAATGGAAAAATCTAGGCCAATGAGTGAATTGAAGCTGGTGCCAAACATCCATATGAGTGTGAGTTCTGAAAATACAAATTACATCTGAAAACGTAGAGCTGTGATGGCGGTCAGATCAGCCAACAGCAAAAACGTCCTCCTGTTTTGTCCTTTACTGTCTTAGCACCACAAATTTGACCAGGTATAAAATCTAAACAGTGAGTCCGTTTGTGTCTGCTGCCCCCCCGCCTCCATCACTGAGGAGCGAGTGGGATGCCTCTGGCATCGGTGACTTGGCCTTCCTGTAGGTTCTTCACCAGCTGCGCCAGCCAGCGTTTGGTGGTGGTGTCGTCCTTCAGCACCTGGGCGAAGGTGCTGTCCTTCAGCTGGTCCGGTAAACACTGACGCAGGGCCTCTCTGGCTCTGAGGAAACAATGTTGCACGTCACAAACCGGTGGAAGAAATTCAATCCGTCTGAATCCTAACTTTTTCCTTTTTTCTATCCCGAATCTGAGCCCCAAATTTCCTATTTGCCCCGGAAACTCTGATGGACTCCTCATTGACTCCAGATCCTGAACAAAAGCAACTAATTTCTCGCGTTTACAGCCTCATCGGTTCGTGTGAGGATGTACACAACACTCACTAAACTAACTTGAGGCTGTCTTGGATCTTCCCCGATCTGACTGATGCAATAGGAGCAAACAATCCTCAGATGACAACTCCCATATATTTTGACCCTGACATCTTCAAAACCCTTAACACAGCATATAACACTCACATCTCTCCATCTGTCCTGACTGTGTCACGGCTGTCATCAATAAAATCTCCAGCAGAAAAGCAAACTCTTCTGCAACATGTACTCCTCATCTGTCTCACTGATGTGGCTAAAACGTATTCCAGCTGGAATAGATTATCTACGCTAGCCGACTCCACCTGGAGTGGGGGAATGAAATTCTTCAAATCACTTAAAACCAATAATGATGTCAAAATGAGGTCTTTGTTAGAGAGATGGAAAGTTATTGAGTTAGAAACAAGGGACTGCTTGGAATAAACTAAGAGGTAGGGACGTCACAATCACTTGCTTTCACGATGAGATAGAGCCTTTGATATCATAACATCTGCATGTTGCTGCTTTGTTTTTGTTGGTATGACTTGCAGTCGAGGCATATAGAAGAGTTATTTCCCTGAGTCATCCTTGTTGGTTGCCTTGGTCATAGATGATCATGTGGATGATGAATCTCCAGCTAGTAAAGCCACCAGAAAAAGGAGGAAATACACCCAACATGCTTCACCACCTGTAGAATAACCACCCTGGTTTGGAGGCTGAAGTGAAGACAAATGCAGTCATGTTTTTATAACGGCGTACAACTCGGGCCGGGCTAACGGCACAATGTGACGAGTTGAGCAGCATCGCTGAATATTACATTACACGGCTGCAAAACAAAGAATTCTCACAATTTTAACGGACTGAAGCCGCTGCTTTTCTTTAGTCGTCAGTGTGCAACGGCCTGTAAATCAAACCACATTTAATTCCAGATATCTGGCCGTTTCCATTTAATCTCCGTCTCAAAACGCAGCTATTCTGCTGAGGGGCAGCTGAAAGTCTTTTTTTCATGTTTCCAAATTCTCTACTTGGTTGAAAAAGAATTATTTACAACATTTAGCTTTCAGAAAGAAGCCATCTAAGGCCAGTTAGACGTCCTGAAGCTTTTTCCATATGTTTTCTCTGAGAAATCCAGAGTTAACATGAAATAAACAGATATAAATAAAACCTTACAGACCTGAAAGGACTGTTCATGTGATTTTCCATATCTGTCATGTTGGGAAATTAACACAAAATAACTGTAACATTATGATAATTTCTCTGGTTTCCTGGTTAGAACATCAGTGTAAACAAATAAAATCAAATCATATTAGATAATTTCTAAAAGAAAGACCAAATTCCTTCAGTGAGAAGCCATTTAGCAGCAGAAGGGTAAATTACATCAAAGCAGGAAATCTGGACCAGTAGAAGCTGTGTGTGGCTAAGCAGCAACTTCCATATCATAATGGGATCAGCTGCATACATTAGTGGAAAACTGAAAATACTTCTTACTGCTGCTACTCCAGTGAGCACTTAGGAGGGACAGGAGATCTCTGCTAACAATAGCAATACACAGAATGTGGAGCGTGCATACAGACATATATCATCCCCACCAACGTATTTACGGGAGATACAAAAAAGCATCATGATTATAGATACTGATTTGGAACAGGAAATTTTTAAAACTGATTTTCCTCCAAGTGCACTTTTTGCCCCATTAACCTTTGAGTGGGTGTAAGCTGAAACAGCTGGAATCTTCCTTATGCTGCTGTTTATTCTGTACAGAAATTAGTTTCAACAGAGGTTGTGTGAAAGTGCTTTATAAATAAAGTTGACTTGAGTTACAGACAGCGGACCTTACTGGTGAAATGTCCCAGAGGAAAGCAGCAGTTATGCATGAATAAGTCTGAATCAGAGGAGTTTCACCACATAGTTAATGTTGGATCTGTCTTTTTCATTTATCTCATTCCTCTCATCATCTACCAGAAGAGTATTTTTTTAGAACCAACAGCAATGTCCAGAGGTTTTAGTTCAATAAAAATACAGCTATACAGAAAGGCTTTATTGGAATATAAATTAAAATGCCAATAAATTAATTTTCTTATTGCAGCACATGGCTCCTCCTAGTGGTGAAAGCCAGCAATCAAATTCTTCTATCAACATTTTCCTGGGCCATGAGGGACTAGCGTTACTTCCAGTCCCTCCAGATAGATCCCCACTCCATTAACCATTAAAACCAGAGAGGAGATAAAATGTGCATCAGCTGCAGAACGCTGCTCTACCTGAGGTTATCTGACAGGCGAAGATAGCAGCGCACAACATGTTTCAGCAGTCGAGCAGACGGTTCTTTGGAGAGCTGCAGCACCATTTTCCCCTGCAAATATAGGAATGCAAAGGTCACAGCGCCTGAAGATAAAAGATGTTTGCAAGCAATTCATATTCAGGTATTAAAACAACAAGGCAGTGGTGGCAACACAGGTAGCTTACCAACGCTATGTATCAATGAGGAGTGAATGAATAATGGATTCACTGTAAGCACTTTGAGTGGGGTCAGCAGGGAGCACAACATAAACCATTACAATTATTATTAGTGCTTACAAGAATCATGGCCACGTGGGAGAAACGTTCGTAAGTCTGACATATATAAGCAAGCCCAGTGTCATCCAACAGGATCTTCTGCAGTATGAAAGTTGCAACCTAAGCATGAGAAGGAAGAATGAAGAGATGCATTAATTTTAAAAATCCCCCAAATTCTCAACCAAATTATAACATAACTTAATTTACATAACAACAGTGGTTATGGTTAGGATTGTGGTGGTCTGTATCTGTAGTTACAGAAGACAATGCACAAAATGGTTAATAGGCATATTGACTTATAATAAATAAATTGCACCTTATAAATCAGATATGTAAAGCACACCGGAATAATAAAGGATCTATTTCATCTACAACAATCATTAAATGAAATACCGTCTTGGAGAGCTCGCTGCCCGATTCCATTATGCGGAGACAGAGTGGGATGATTTCAGTGGTGAGAAGGAAGTTAATGACTTCTTGTTCATCCGTTTTGACCAATGCACCTATTGCAAGGAAAAACAACATCAAGGAGGAGGAAAACTGAATCGTCATGTTATGATGTTAAAAATGTGTGATCCAGAACTGCAAAGCCTCAGAAAAAAGGGAATAGTTACCTATGACCCCGAGGCTGGTTAGTCGCAGGTACTCGAATGGCCGTGTTTTACTCACAGTGTGCAGGAAAGGATAGAGGAATAGAGGAATATGAGCTGCGAGAAAAGCCGACCTGGTGAGACGAGAAGAATCAAAAGCACTTTTACTCAATATCACACATGAGAAACTATGTAGTTTAGGTCATTTCTGAAGAGTTGGTTAGCTGCAGGACAAAATCAATAAAAAAACATTTTCCTGAGAACTTCTGAAGTTATTAGTGTAAACATCTCTTTACCGTGTCTCTGGATGTGAGGCGACACACTGCAGAAGTGCCAGGGCGTTGCATACTCTGTTAGACTGGTGAGCTGTGAGTGTAGGGGGGTTTATGGATGGATAGATGTTCACGATTTCCTAAAAACAGAGAAAACAATTAAACTAGGAACTTTTTAGGCCCTTTCCTTAACATAAAAAAGATCAATATGATGACTTTAATAGCCGGACAAGGCCATTATTGGATATCCGGGAAGGACATGTGACGTAATTTCTTAACTTCTTCTTGACCTTGTACAGATGGCAGCATGAGATACATGCAGTAGAGATGATCTTTGTACATGCTAGGATGCAGCAATCCTAACACGTAGCACACTAAAGTGACGGGGAGAGACTCGGACCAAAGACTCTACTAAACATCAGCATCCAAACCAAAAACAGTTCACACCTTGAACAGCATGTATGTCTGGCTTTGACTTAAAGTAATCTGATTTTCCTTTTGATGGAGAACCATTTATACTTAGTGTGTTCCAGGCAAATTTACTCTGACATACTAACATATTAGCTTGATCCTGACACATAAGTAGTCTCAGCTTTCTTTTGAGATGAAAATGATACATGTAGATGTAAAGATGTCATTTCAGACAGGTGGTAGACCAAATAGCCCGCACCAAAAAGAAGTTAAATGGTCAAACGCCAAATAGCAGGTGAAAACAGAAACCAAAGAGATCACACGTGTGACCCATGAAGAGATGGCCAAATGATCATACTTGCAGCAGGGCAGCAATAGTACCGCAGGAGTGCCAGAGCATGGGTGCCAGATCAGGCACAGATTCACGCTTCTTGCTGAGCTCCAGCAAAGCGTTTTCTCTGGTCTCTGGGCTGGACAACTCATTGATCCACTGGTAAATCTTCTCCCGGTCTACCTGCGCCAGGGCTGTGACGTTAGTTACAGCCTGTGAAAGGAAGAAGAATATAAAATATTAATCAACATTTGATAAACCCTCGCAAACTCAGTGACTGAGATGAGTTTTATGAGAACTGCACTTCCTGTCCATGCGCTATAGCTAAAATGTCCTTTGTCAGAGCAAAACGGTCATGCAATACACATAAAAACATCAACTCAAGGCTACCTCACTAAATGCTCTGATGGAGAAGTCTCAAATGATAACAAATACACCAGCAAAACATGGTGAAAATGATTGTCTAGATGTAAAACGTATCTAGCGACATTTCCATTTCTTTAGTTGTCATTAATATTTCTGAGCGTGTAAACGTATTAGAGAAAAGTGTGTTAGCGAAAGGTAACATTATACACAAAGTTTTAAAAACACTGTGAATGAAGAAGAAAGGATAAATTGAGAACAATAGTTACTCACCGCTCCCGTCGCCAGCATTTTCTAAACCTAATGGTCTCAATATATTTGGGCGAATAATTAACTTCTAAACAGGAAAACAATACTACCAAAACACAAAAAATGACCGTTCCAGTGCAGTTAGTTTGGAGTTAAAACCCAACAGTTCGGACTGCTAGTAAGCTAGCTGCTAATTGCCTTGACAAATGTAAACCACTACCCGCGCAATTTAGCAAATCCATTCAACATAACTTCATTGATCAATAACAACAAAATAAAAAAGACGTTAATGTAGTAATTTGCATGTATTTTCAAATGAATCGAGGCTTCCAAACAATAAGACAAGCAGTTTTACACAATCTTGAGAGAGGTTTTTTTTTTTTTTCTTCAGCAACGCAAAAGAGACAACATGGATAGAAACAAATTAGATCTCGCGAGAGGCAGGTGGCTAGTTCTCGGTTATCATTTCCGTTGTAAATTTTCACATTCCCGCCATCATCGCGCGTTGCTGCGAGGCGTACTGCACGGGTTCACTGTCAACAACATAGATACTGGAGAGCAGGTGAATGCCGGCAAAACAAACTTTCAGCTCTTGGACAACCTACAAAAACGATACTGTATTTGGCAAGTCTGAAGAGGAGTCTAATATCATCGACAGGTAAAAAACTTTCCAATTTAACCAAACTATGACTTTGTTTTTTATCACCAAATTGCAATCAAGCAAATTAGCCAGTTAGCTACCTTTTGCTAGCCTGCTAGCAGACTTGCTAATGTCGGCCTCCTCCATCCATTCAGTGGCTGAACATGGAGAAACGACATTACCTGCATCAAAGAGCTTCAGCTTGGCTGTAGTACATCTAGCTAAATGTATCCCTAACTTTTATTCTGGATAAATTAGTGAGTGACTGTTATTGTTGACACATTGGTGCTAACCTAGGTGGACAGAGCAAAACGCAAGTCGCAGTATGTTGTGCACCGCTCATCTTTGATGCAGCGCTCAAGAGTTGTCATTGGGCTAATTTGACACAAAGGCTATATAGGGTTTAAAAGGGGCCGTTTATTAGTTAATATACTTAAAATGAGTTTCCCCATACACCGGCAACACTCTCCGTTGCTTGTCTCAGGTGTGTCGCCAGTGTATTTTGTATGTCGTAGTTAGCCGTTATTCTGCTGTTAGCTGTTATGCTAACTTGTTCTTTTTCATCTCTACTGAACAATTTCCATAATACTGGCTCCGCTCATCAATTAAGACTTATCAAATGTGGAAATAAGCACACGAAAATGCGGCAGAGGAAGTAACATATAAAACACAAAGTACATTGGAACAAGTTTTTGATTGATATTCCATACATGTTGCTCATAATTCTCAACGCTTTAAGTAATTTATTTCTTCCTTTCCAAATTCCTACAAAAC
>JBBDHI010000013.1:26005686-26018657 GCA_037177115.1 Craterocephalus stercusmuscarum
GTAGGCTCCTGAATGTGTGCCCAAAGCAGAGATGTCTTGTTACCTTTAGCTATATGAGAAGCGACTGGCAAGATGTCCTGTTGTGGACACGTACCGCCCAAAATCATCAGCAAATTAGCGGGTCAACACGGGTCTGACATTCCCATCGCATGCCGATCAGAGCAGAGACGATTAAAGGCGATTTTAACCCGGGTCGCTTGCCGGGTCGATGGACGCGGGTCGACGAGCCTTTCCCATTGTCACTAAAAGCCGATTGTACGCGGGTTTAAATGGGTTTTTTGGCCAGTGGAAAAGGGGTATTAGTTGACTTTTTATACGTTGTGGTGTAGATGTGCTGGATTCCTTGGATTTGACCATGGATGAAAACAAGGAGAACCAGACTCCAGAAGGCGTACAGCAACAGCAGGGGGAGCTGGACTGGGTCCAGCAGTACAGTTATGATCAAGAGCGGGAGGAGCAGGAGCTGCAGCAGGCTCTGGCCCAGAGCCTCCAGGAACATGTAAGTCCAAAACCAGTCTAACATCTGCTCCAAACCAGTCAGACCCCAGATGTATCTTAAAACTGCTGTGACATTGAAAATCTCTGTCTTCTATAACTTGATCATTTTCTGGAAAATTGGACAGAATCATCATAAATCCATAAAATTTTTAGCTTTTATGCTTTTTGCCTTATCAGTATTAAAAGGATAAGAAAACACATAACAATCCAAATTTTCTAAGCAGGCAGCCTTTTTGCCACAACAGACCTAAATTAAAATGGAATAATGTGTTTTTCTTTTTAAAAAATATTCATTCATTCATGGTGAACACTGCTGCTCTTGTCCCATTCAGGAAGCCCAGGAGATGAGAGAGGATGATGATCTAAAGAGGGCCACTGAGCTCAGTTTGCAAGGTATCCAACAAAGACCCCTTTCCTGAAGAAGTGTTGAGAGCATTTAATGAGATGTGACTCAGATTTGCAAAATCATCTCTTCACCCCACAGAGTTTAACAACTCTCTGCCTGAGCTGCTGTGTTCAGATGAGGATTCTGGGAATGAGGACGTGCTGGACATGGAGTACACCGAAGCAGAAGCAGAGAACCTGAAGAAAAATGCAGAGGTAGAAAACATCCTGACGCCCTCAGATCAGTGAAACAGAATAATGATTGTTAATGAAATGCTGATAGTTGATGTTGGTCTGATTGCACCTGCCGGATAGACGGTCATTCCCTCTGATCTGCCTGCTGCTCTGTGTCTGACAGACTGGAGACTTGGCCAACTCTTATAGGCTCATCAGTGTCGTCAGCCACATCGGGAGCAGCTCTTCCTCCGGTGAGCACCAGCTGGTGTATCTGGCTTTATCTTTACTGAGCCCATGTAAAAGAAGGATTCTCACACATGTAACGCTTTCATTCTTGATGGTGGGCGGGCCCATCAGGCCGATCAGATGCAATCAGTCAGACAATTTGATTGGCTGGCAAACTGCCTTCTGAAAAAGCTGACGTATTATGTCACACACTATGCTAGCAAAGCAGTTCAGCTCTGCAAAACGTCCCCGCACACCCTTAGGGGTGAAAGCCTTTTTGGTCTAATTGTTTTTTTCCATAACTTCTGTTACTGGCTTGCTAGGAGTCTTCTTCTGCTTATTGGAGTTTAGCAGCTAACTGACACATTGCGGCCGCCAAATGGTGGGAAGCCGCAACTTATACACAGCAACTGATAGTTACACAGTCCTGCCACCCCAACGGCCCCCAGGTGCAAAACAAAGTTTTTTGCTACCCTCTAGGTGGCACTTGAGGCTGCAGCATGGTCTGAGGCCCCGGGGTAACGGATTACTGGTCTAGGTTGCTCATGCATAAAGGAAACTGGTGGCGTTTGCAGAGAAATGTTTTATAAGGAGCAGTGGTTTCAGACTCCAGGAACGCTGGTCATGTGTGGATGAAACCATCAGCAGCTGTAGCAGAATCACCTGAACTCGTTCCCGTGTGCATAGCACCTCAAAGATCGGTTCCTGTGCTAGTCTGAGCCTCATCAGGACTGTAGCTGTTCAGATTCGTGTTGTCTTGAAAGCGATGTTTATAGGTGTACTTTCCTACATGTTCATGTGCCTTCAGGTCAACGGAAAGCAGAGCTTGTCTCAAAGGGACCACATCCACGGACAATCTAAAACTTTTTCAGTCAAAGTCTCTGTGCTTACTTATTGTGATGTTCTGTTTTTATACGACTGTTCTCATCGTCTCACCCCAGGTCATTACATCAGTGACGTCTACGACATAAAGAAACAGTCGTGGTTGACCTACAATGACCTGGACGTGTCGCGCACACAAGAATCGGCTGTCCAGCGAGACCGTGACCGCAGTGGATACATCTTCTTCTACATGCACAAGTGAGTAGGAAGCACAAGGATAAGGTGTGCAGTGATAGAACCAGTTTAGACTCCTGTTGCAACACTAGCTTTGAGATGAAACAAAACCAAAATAAATCATTTAAAAACTCTGAATTTTAGTGGTTACTGTACAAATCAACTCATCAAATGTTAGTAGAAACAGTAGAGGAAACAGACGCACAATCTGGTTGCGTAACTATGGACACCCTTAAACTGATAGAGGCTCCTTTTGCTGCTGCTGTGAGGCTTGCATTGTGAAATCTGTTGTCTATCTGTTACTGTGTGATCATGATACCTGCATGTCACAGAAAATGATTAAAAATTATTTAATTATTTCAGATTTTGAATTTTATAAGTTTTGTTTGTACTCACTGTGATGGCTTACGAGACCTTCCCGTTTCTCCTTAGAGATGTGTTTGAACAGCTGTCTGAGATGGAGCGATCTGGAGCCAGCGGCACATCGGAGGCAGGCAGGAATGTCCTGCAGCCCCTCTGAGCTCTACATCCACACCTTCATCCCCCTGCTAGACGGAGCTGTCCTGTGATCAACCTTCTGTACTACTGATTGCCGTCCTTTCTTTGGTCGTCTTCAGGCGCTTCTTTTTGCCTCTACCAGTCACTAAATGCCAGGCTAAACGGACACCTGTTCATGCCAACACAGGTGTTAAACTGTTATTTAAGACTCTACAATACCTGAAATACAGTTTAAAACATGTTCAGTGGATCAAATTTTTGCCTCCATGTTTTCTGGAGCTGGAGTTTTTCTTTGCTTTGATTTTACCGGTTTTATAAAGTCTTTTTTTTTTTTTTGGCCTTTATTTCGACATCTTTGGAAAACCCTTTCACTTGAAAATTATCAATTGCCAGATGCTACTGGTGCTGTGTGGATTGTATGTTTGCAGACCCTTTATTTCTCATATTAACTAAATAAAGATATTCTATGTTGGAGTATAAGCTATTATAGAGTAAGAGGGTTGCTATATTTAGCGGGTACATTTGGTGCAATATTCATATTACGGCACAAAGTGGCCAGTTCGGATCAGCTTTCTGTTCAGCGTGGATGATTTCCCAGTTGCTTTTTTGTGTGTTTGACCTGATTTATTGATGTGGTCATTTCCATATTTTAAGATATCTGAAAGAAATCTGTTACTGAGCTTTTCTCAGATGAGCCCATGTTTATTCTTTTGGGGTTTTTGACCTTGTGCCTCCTAAGAAAACTTTTATAAATATTGTACAAGCTTTACTTTAAAAGGTGCACAGCCTTGTTGTTTTTTGAATGTTTGTCAGATCTTTGTGTGCAAGTCAGATGTTCCTTTATTTAAAGCCAACAGATTTTCTATGACTTGCAGCATACTGTAGGGTTGTTTGTTTCGATTAGCCCAAGATAAGCCACAAGCAAGTAGAAGTCATTAGTTCTCAATCACCAGGGAATTGTGTCTTGTTCCCATTTCTAGGGCCACCATACAGTATTTAACACCACACATCCTGGCATGTTTGCTACTAGAATGAAATAAACCAGAATATTTAACTGGTTTCAGTACCAGAAAATGGTTGTATTACTTTTTTTACACTGTAAAAATTATATCACTTATGCCACTTTTGATGTGCAACATTTCAACATGTCATCCGTCATAATCCACTCTCACCAGATTGCTTTCTCAAATTTGCAGAATATAGCATTGAAGTACTAAGAAGTATCAGTGTAGACCAAATATTAAGTATGACCCCGGCCTGCGTATTTAAAAAGTCATGACAAAGGTTACTGATGAACGTGTCCTCTTGATTTCCAGTTTCACATCCTGTGCTTTTCCTTAACATCCTGTCCTGAATGCTTAGTAAAGAGGGTAAAATGTACTTGTGAAGTGAGAATGAACTGCTTTTTCTACCCTTCATACACAACTTACTCTTCCTAAAGCAGATTTTAATTAAAAAATATTACAATGAAATCAAAGACTTTTCTTCATTTTGTTCAGAAACAGCCAGTGTTGCAGAGGAAATCCAGCATCCAGCAGCTCGTCTGCCGGTGAATTCCTTAAAAATCCTCAAGCAGGCAGATGTTGATCGTGATCAGCAATCCGTGTTTTTTAGATTTGATTGTGAACCACAGCCGTGAATAAAGTGGTCTGCTGGGACAGTGCAGGAGAATTAGTGCATCATTTAGCTGTGAAGTCAGCCCGTCACCTATCCTGACTGCATCTCTTCATCAGTGGCTGCAGGTGACGACCTGTGAGTCTGCTGTACTCGCTCAGAATGTAGCTCTCCCTCTGCAGCATCTGCAAGTAAATCATTGTGTGACATTTAGCAACTGTCAGGGCAAGGATTTCCACTTGTAGTGTGAGCAAAATAAGATCTATTAGCATATAAGAACTGAGACTCTTCTAACTAGTTAGAGCTTTACTCAATTAAGTTCAGTCCTGTAAGTTTAGAGCTACAAACACATTTTAACTAAAGTTTCAGTGCTCAACACAAAACCTACTTTAACTTCAAATGTGTGAAAGTGGAGGGGGGAGAGCCCACAGAAATACATCTGCATCACGGTTTGTACATACAAACCTCAGCCCATTCCTCCTCCGTCTCATGCCTGTAGCCCAACAGGTGACAGATGCCATGTGCCGTCACAACCTGAGGAAAGAAATCATTAGAAATATAATAACCTTATACATTTGCTCAGGTGTGGTCACATTCTGTCACTTAAATACCAAGTACTTGAAGTCTAAGTTACTAGAGTTGAAGCACATGCAGCCTTCTGAGATGCCCAAGTGTCAAGCCAGGTGGTTTTTCTTTTAAAGATGTTTAGCTCCAATAATTTTTTTTATCATAGTTTCACTTAAAGAAACAGAAACTAGAAGGTAGAGTTTGTGTAGGGCAGGGGGGTGGGTGGGCGTCGCATGGTTGCACTCTGTGTGCATCTGTGTGATTGTATATGTGAATGGTGAAAGAGGGCATGACAAGATGTGTGTTATTGAATTTTTATTGTTTTATGCTCCATATTTTATTATTGTTATACTTTAAATACATATATCCAGAGAGAGAGATTTCGTTTTAAGGATGTAAAGCACTTTGTGATGCACCTGTCCAAAAAGTGCTATACAAAATATAGAGACAAACTTGACTTTGTCTGGAACCAGCATATTTTTTTTCTAGACCCCTGCCTGCAACTCACCGTTAGAGCACCGTGAATATCCAAAGATTCCTCCTGACACTGTTTCATCACATACTCGACTCCCAGGAAAATGTCCCCAAGGTTCAGTTCATCTCTGTGAAGGGGGCAAGGCAGCTTACCAGGTCTTAGATCCTGAAATACACACAGATGTCTTTTAAAAATATGAAAGATGGCAAAATAACCCACTGAATTAAATAAGGCATGGTCATTTGTAGGGGAACCCCTGTAAGAAACAGGAGGCTTGTTTATCATGGGTTATTGGCCATAACTGCATTCTGTTTTATATTTACCTCATAGAATGGAAATGAGAGGACATCAGTAGGCACGTTTTTCTTTCTGTAAATACGATTAATTTGCTGAATCCTGTTGTTGTCCACACAAATTATGCCCAAGTCAAATTTCTGTATGCCCAGTATGTGTCTCAACGTATCAACGTCTTTGCGGATTCTCGCACGGCGAAGAGGTACCACCTTCTGGAGATTCCGTAGTACTACTCCCATTTTAAAACTCGACGGAAAAAGAGAAAACGACTGTCAAAAATGTCAACTCATATGTAAAATGAAAAAAACTGCAATTCCTGTGGTAACAGATGGCTATAATGATTCTACAGCGAGAAGTCTACGAAACAGCTCGTCAGTTTTGCATTAGCCGTTGTGATGTTCAGTCATTGCGGTCCGGTAGATTTCAAGGTGACACAGTCTACGTTCAGATCCCAAGACCGGATATTTTACTTTTTCAGAGTCTTACGCATGATAATAAAGTCAATGGAAATATCGGATTAATTGGTTGAAGGAAAATAAGCGCTTGCTTGTTTGTTCAAACCCGGTCCGAATGACGTTGACAGCCGCGGAACAACTTTTCCTTTCACGGGGAACTGAAATTTGTCGGACTGACCGGAACCGGATGTTGATAAATACGTTATCGCTAAGAAAACAAAAATCTACACAGCAAACGCAAACAGAAAGGTGGGAGTTTTAGCTATAATTTAGTATAAATTAGCTTTTCTTTAAATTTATTTGTGACTGTTATAGCCCGAAAGAACAACGAAACCGACTTTTCCTTTTTAAAGAAACTTTGTCAGTGTTTGTGTTAGCTTATGTTAGCGGTCGAGCTAATATGTCCATCCCAGCATTCTTAAAATTTCCAAATAGTTTTATAATTAAAAAATTTAAAAATTCTCAGCAAATATGTTACCAATTTTCAATGTCTGAATGCATGGGTGATATTTTCTTTTAAATATAAAGTGTGTGAGATTAGGCATTATTTTGCGTCATGAATCCCTCCAACCCGTTCGGCAGCCCACAGGGTGCTTTCCAAGCCCCGAGCAGCTCTGTGAAGACCGGTTTGTTCCAGACATTTGGACAGCAAAGTGCCAACACTCAGGCCCAAAGTATGGGTTTTTTTCAGCCACCCGCGTTTGGACAGCCATCTGTGATGAGCCAACCTGCGGCTCACGGTAACAGCATCTTTGGACAAACCCCTACCTTCGGACAGCCTGCACAGCCCCCATCGCTGCCCCCAATAAGCCAGGCTCCAGCTTTTGGAAATCCATCATTGGGAATGAGTAGCTCCGGTTTTGGTAGTGGCACAACGCCAGCTTTTGGACAGAATACTGGGCTAAATCACAGTTCAGTCTTCGGACAGACGCCTGCATTTGGACAACCTTCTGCATTCGGTCAGGCTTCAGGATTTGGCAAACCACCTCCTGCTTTTGGTCAGCAGTCCTCTGGGTTTGGGAACTCTCAGGTGGCTACTAGCTCCACCACTACTCTAGGTCAGCCTCAGCCACCTCGTTTTGGCCAGTCTGTGTTTGGACAGCCATCCTCCACCAGTGGTTCTACCAGTGTATTTGGTACAGCACAGAGCGTGACCCAAAGCAGAGGATTTGGTTCGTCTGAGTTCAGTTTCAAGCCAGCCAGTGAGGCTCTTTTTAAACCAATCTTCAGCACCAGTCCTGAGCCAACTAACCCTCAGACTACTGCAGTGTCAAGCTCAACTTTTGGTGACAGTGGGCCTCAGACCAGCTCCAACACTATGAGTAGCAGCACCACTACAGCTACAAACTTCTCTATGTTGACTGCTGCCAAGTCTGGACCACTGGGCTTCAGCTTTTCACAGCCAGCTGCTCCCTCCATTTCCACTCAAAACAATCCAGCAACAACTGGTAATAACAGTGGTGCAAACAGTACCCTTCAATTCACATTTTCTCAGCCTGCTGTCCCTTCCAATTCAAGTACCACTGAGCCCACCACCCCATCTTCCTTCAGCTTTACATCCCAAACCCTGCAGACTCAGCCAGCACTGCTATCAGGAGGAGCTGTTTTCAGCCAGCCCTCACCTTTTGGTGATATTAAAACTAAAACGGAGACTAGTGCTGATGATAACGGGAGCAGCTTTGCTGTCCAAGGGGACACAAATATATTTGCACGATTTAGCAAGGGCACCAAGCGCAAGGATGATCCAGCAGCTGGTCCTTCTGGGCCAGAGAAGCCAACCACTGAGGAAGATGTTCCAGCAGGAGTAGATTCACCAAGACAACCCTCAAAAAGGCCCCTAATCAGGTCCCGTGGCCTACCAGGAGGCTTATTTAGCAGAGCTTTAAGCGGTATCCGTAAGGACCGCACGAACCCAGTGAGACGAGATACCTCAAAGGAACCCCAGAAGCAGATACTGAAGTGGGACGAGAACAAGACAGAAGAAGTCCAAGCTCAGCATGATGACCTGTCTGCCACACCACCCAAAATGAGCAGAGATGTGGTAGAAAAGCCGGAGGTGTCAGGTAAGGATGCAGATTATACACACTGTGGATGATGTGTCGTTTGCCTATAAATGTATGATGCACGTTTTATATACTACATGAGACTAACTTTTTTGAATGCATGGATTATTTATTGAATTTATCATTGATCAACTATTTAAAAGCCATTTGTTTGTTTTTTTAATGTCTGGCATCAAATAAAACTCATTAACCATGTTAGTTTTAATTGTATATATGAATACTATCATATATGATTGTTTTTTTATAGCAGAAACAGAACTAAAATAAAACTTAATCCAAACAATTTTTACTCAGAATCCTGCACTGTGTATTTACTAAAAGAGCAATTTGCATTATTGAGATGAATTCATTCTGTTATGCCTCTCTAGATTCAGCCATGACTCCTGATCCAGTAGCTGAAGGTTTGACTCCCAAGAGCCGTGGTGCACGCAGGGAGAGCCTGGACAGCCTGAGTGGCTTGTCTCCCAGTGATCTGACCGCCATCCAGTGCAGGAATGTGCCTCCAGTCGTCAACAAAAAGGAAGTGTTGGAGAAGCACTTTGGTCGTTTCGGCAAAGTCTGCAAGATCCTCTGCCGACCCGCAAAAAAGATGGCCGTTGTACACTTTGATGACCATGTAAGTTAATAAAGTCCAACATTATTTATAAAGCACTTTAAAAAAATCATTGTGCTGCTCAGTAAAGCAGAGAATAAAAGAAAGACAGACCAAAGGTAAAGAAAATAACAATAAAAGTGAGAGTTCAAGAAACAAATAAAATCACAATAAATGTCTCAGTCTGGGTTGAAGCTGGTGAGTGAAGAAGCTTGTCAATGTGGCGGTATCATTGTTAGTTTTGTTTTTCTTATTGAAACTGGGATGGATAACAGTTAAGGCATTAACATCTAAAGTTTGTGAATCGCAGAACCAACCAGTTTTATTTGTTGAGTTTTTTTTGAATATTTGTTCATACATTTTATTCATTTTCACCCTCTTTTCAGTCGCTGAAAAATATCGTTTGTCAAAAATATACAATCAGTTGAGAAATGTTTAGAGAAAACACGTTTCAAGCTTGGACCTACACAGGCTTTATGCTGCCAAGAAGATGCTTCTGAGACTTTGTCTAAATACAAAAAAAGGTTTCAGAACTGAAACAAAGGCTTATAGACCTGTACTACTCATAATTACCTGTAAAGGGGAGGTTCTGTTTTTTTGGAAGCCCTTTAAAAAATCTGTTTTTTTTCACACTGTCCAAGGCTAAACTTTTGTGTTTGGACTGTTTGAACCCAGTTTTATCGTAGACATGTAATTTCCTTTTTAGATGTCCTTTCACATGAAAATGATGCTTATTAGGAGACCCTCGTCCAGTGAAATCTGAACTGAAGTTCTTTTTGTTAAATTTCTTCTTTTTCAGGCTGCAGCAGCGAAAGCGAAGAAGAGAGGCAAAATGCTGCACAGAAATGAGCTCCTGCTCCTCTGGCAGAGGAAGAAACAAAGTAAATGAAAGCTTGATTAATATTAGATCGTTTGCTTGTACAAAACTGCTTTCAGTGTGTTGGACTATTATTATTTAATTTGTAGATTTATTGGCAAAGTCGCCTTAGATGTCTGAAATGTTTGTGTTGTGGATCAGGTCCGGGGGAGAAAAGCAGCAGACCTGCACCAGGAAAGGAGGAGGATGAGGAAGAAAGTCAAAAGGTGCCAGAGTCCAAGTCTGCGTCCTCTCCGCTCAGAAAGCCTCCACTCAGAACTGCAGTACTCGGCAGCGCACACAGCTTCAGGTAGCCTGCTATGGACCTGTGTAACGATGGGAGAAGGTTCTGCAGCTCTGACATCTCGTCCTTTTACGTCTCAGCTCTCCAGTGAGGAAGTCATCCCCAATCAAAGTGCTGCAGTTTGACACAGAGCCTCAGAAAGAGATTAGTGCCGAGACCCTGAACCTGGAGCGTCTTGTCCCCTCCTCCCTCCTCCCCCTCATTGGCCAGGTGGCCGAGACCACAGAGGAGAAGTACCGGCTGCTGGAGCAGAGAGATAAGATCCTCCGTCAAGGTGATGTCGGCTGTCACGCCGGACCGCCGCAGCCATGATGTGACTGACACAAAGCAAACATCACATCCGTGTGCTCATGTCTCTGCAGGCAGGACAAAGCGGACGGATCTGAATCTATCCAGTGTTTTTGTGGGGACGTGTCCTGATATGTGTCCAGAGAAGGAGAGGTACATGAGGGAAACGAGGAACCAGCTCAGTGTCTTTGAGGTCGTCCCAGAAACAGAGATGGTAAGATCTTTAATTATAGACACATTTCCTGTTAATAATGTCTGTGCAAACTGTGTGGCATTCTTTTAGAGACTCTTCGACGTCCCTCTGTGTTAGGATCTCCTCTGCAAAGCCGAGTTGCACCAGCAGAAATGTCCCGTTGTTAACTTTCACCGACCTCAGGGAACCTGGATCGAGGATCCTGGTTGAAAGGGGAAGTTACTGATCACAGCTTACCCCACAGAGCTGCACAGTGCAGTTCCTGAGTTATTGCTGGTGATATAAGCGATCTAGCTAAGTTGTAAGGATTAATAATCACTTTTGCCTTGTGTTTCACCCTCAAAACAAGATCAGACGGAATTTGACTGCATGAAAGATTATAAACCTTTTGAGCTAGCCGGTTTTGTTGTGTAACATTATGGTCACACAAATAGCGAAGCTTTGAGTGGGAGCTTGCCGGTTCTAGTTTTTTCCTATAGTGAGGAAAAGCTTAGTAGACAAACTGCCTCCCTCGTCCTCATCTAGGTGGATCACTCAGCAGCCATCAAGGAGTACAGCCGCTCGTCAGCTGATCAGGAGGAGCCCCTGCCTCACGAGCTTCGCCCTCTCCCTGTGCTCAGCATGACCATGGACTACTTGGTGACTCAGATCATGGACCAGGTGCAAGACAACTACCGGGACTGGTATGACTTTGTGTGGAACAGGACCCGGGGCATCCGGAAGGTAACGCTCCAAAACTCCAGATGGCAGCTCAGGTTTCCACAGAGTAGCCCTCTAAGATGTGCTTCCTCCTCTGTGCCGTCGTCAGGACATCACCCAGCAGCGCCTGTGCTGCCCACACACTGTATCTCTGATCGAGAAGTGCACGCGCTTCCACGTGCACTGCGCCCACCACCTCTGTGAGCAGCCCATGATGTCTTTTGATGCCAAAATCAACAACGAGAACATGACGAAGTGCCTGCAGAGCCTCAAGGAAATGTACGAGGACCTGGCAACGCAGCAGACCTTCTGCCCTCACGAGGCCGAGTTCCGGCAGTACAACGTCCTGCTGAAGCTCAACGATGGCGACATCCTTCGGTCAGTTGGGGAACGCGTGCACAGAAATAATCAACTCATCTATTTCATGTTGGTTCTGTCCCAGTCTGAACGTCACACGTTTGCTCTCCACACAGCGAGGTGCAGCAGTTCCGCGAGGAGGTGCGCAAATCCCCCGAGGTGAAGTTTGCAGTTCAAGCTTTTGCCGCCGTCAACAGCAACAACTTTGTGCGCTTCTTCAAGCTGGTGAAAAGAGCGTCCTATCTGGCCAGCTGCCTCCTGCACAGATACTTCAGTCAGGTCAGAAACCCGCTGAGGGATCTTCCACTTGTCCAAGTAGTTTATCTGATTGTAGTCGATACTGTACATGTTCTTTTGTTTTTCTGCCTCGTGTCTGAAATGACGTTCCTAAAATTAAAGAAGCATATCTTCCCAACTACAAGGGCTGTATGTGCAATGTTAGTACAATGTTCCAGGGTAAATTAACCAGGAATACAGCAGAAAAGTAAAAATGGTTGGTCTGCCGAAGGGGAAAAATAAAGCTTGCAAATAGAAGCAACATTGGAATCATAGACAGCAGCCCAGTTTATCTTGGAATTTGTAAAATAGTATCATATGGGTACTAGGGTTGCAAACAATTAATTGTTAATTAATTAAATTCTGAAATATCTTCAACGTATCAATAAACAGAAAAATGACAAGAAGTATGACTTTCTTCAAAGATCTGTGTCTCTTAGAAGAGCCGACTCTTTCAGCTCCCAAACAGTTCCCATTCAGTATCACGCAGAGTTTTTGTTTTAGCTTAATTTAGCAATTATGATCAGTTTGTATGTTGGTAAGCATTTCTTTCATTAGGACCAGACTGGAAGAAATGTTTGCCCAGATGAACAGTTTTTATTAGATTTTCTTGATTCTTTTTAGTTTGTTTTCATTCTTCTGTTATTAATGTAACTTTTTATTTGATTTATTTTCAGCTTCCTTTTAATGTTTCATGTAAAGCCCACTCAGTTATCTTGTACATGAAATGTGACAGAATTAAACCCGCCCTGTCTTCCTGCTTTACAATTAACAAGCTAAACTATGCAAACTAAATCTGATGCTTTTGTTTGTTTGTTAATAAACATGCAGGTCAGAGCTAAGGCCCTGAAGGCCCTGAACATGGCTCACACTGTGGGTCCGCGGTCGACTCCGTTCCCAGTTGAGGATGTTGTCCGGATGCTGATGTTTCACGACACTGAAGAAGCGACTGACTTCGTCCAGCAGTACGGCCTCAACGTCAGCGATGGGTGAGTCTCAGAGCTGCTTCTGTAAAGAGTCCTGACTAGGGTTGTCACGGTACTCGGTACTTCGGTACCAAGTCGGTACCAGTGCTACTGTCGTACTGTCGATACCTGTAT
>JBBDHI010000013.1:26049438-26061597 GCA_037177115.1 Craterocephalus stercusmuscarum
TAAACATATATATATATGTTTTAATGTTTACTATCACCCGCAAAGTGCTGTTCAGCCCTACATTCTAGCTTGCACAGGCGAATTACTACAGGCAAACTGGGACCTGAGTAGATCTGGCTCTCAACGTTTTAATCACTTATAAGTTTAATTTTTAAAAGTGTGTTGATTGTTTTCCCATTTCAGGCAGGGAGATTGATCCCAAAAAGTATTCATTTCATTGCAATAAATACATTTCTTTTCAGTTCATGATAGTCCCATTATAAACTTATTAAAACAAATTTATCATATTGTCCACATTAGTCAAATTTATTATAACTGTGTTCATAAAAAACAATATGATAAAGTACCAAAAACAAATAGCTACGGAGACCACTGATTTGTACGAAATCTTCTCCTAAAACTCACTGTCCATCCTGAGCTGCAGGAGGAGGGACTGGAGAGGAAAATCTTCATCTCAACCAGGAAGGATGACATCTGCATCGATAGGCTGGTTATGGACAGGAGCAGCATTATTCTAAGCCAACAATAAATGCTGAGTAATACAGATGACAATGTCAGATTGAAGAGTAAAGAGAAGATCCCAGAGCATCATGGGACCAAGCCAGCCCCAATGTTAAGACTTATCAGAAAGAAAAGTTTAAAGCCTGATTAAAAGGTAGAGAGGGAGTCTGAAGCCAAAGTGGGAGCTGCTCCCTCAGAGAGGGTCCGATAACTGAAGGTTCTGCTTCCCTTTCTACTTTTAGAGCCTTAGGAATCCTGCAGTCTGAGAGTGCAGCGCTCTGACAGGAAAGTATAGATCTAAAAGTTTTCTTCTTCATTTTCCATATTTAGACATATTAGCCGTAATGATGGAGAAGTTCATGAAGCAGATGCTTGTGCTGGAGTAAAAGTGTACGTAAACCACGACATCTGTGAGCAGAAGTATTTTCCCAGGTGCAGACGTGAAAATGTTTCTCATCTGCAAACGAGTTTACGTTTGCATGCAGACACCCAAACTTAAAATGTTGTAGGTGAAATTAAGTAAAGTTTCCATCACAAGCTGCAATCTGCTGCTTAGAAAAACAGAAAGCATAAAAGGAAATTTGCTGCGGTGGATGCAGAAGGCAGATGTGTGTTCGGACCTAATGCATGACTCACTGTCTGCTTTTAGAAGTTAATTATATTCATCTTCCCTGCAGAAAAGATTAAAATCTGTGATGTTTGTTGATTTATTTCCAAGTTTTTTATTGTTAAAGATCTTGATTTGTTTATCTGTTTTTTTCTGCAAACCTCTGACTCGAAATAAAATCCTTAGACTCCACTTCTGTCCTGTCAGTGCAGAGAGGACACTAATGTTGACGCAACCCATCCTCGGGGCGACGGCTGTTTAATGCTCAGACTGCATCGAAACAGGCCTGTTCTATATATGGACGAGTCCAGGAGGCACTGGAGGCCCCGCTCCCAGATCTGTTCAGAGCACATAGAGCAACTATTCTTGCATTAGTAGTATCAAATGGGCAGGGACTTAAGGCATGTCATCATCGGGTCAAAGACACACAAGCACAGTGTGTTATCAGGAGGATCCCGTCTCACACAAATCACCCATTACCCTGAAAGCTTCAGATCCCAAGAATAAAAGTCTGTGAAGGCTTTAATGTCATTAATCCGTGTCTGCTGTTGTATCTGAGCAGACATGCTGTCTCTGTCCGTTTGTTGGTCAGGCGGCTGCCTCCTCACGTTCAGCGTAGCTGGTTGGTAACGGGGTGATGAAACCACTGCTGTGCTTTGATGGATGTGTGCAGCGTTGTGTGGCTGCTGTCTCTGCCTCCTGGAGGACTCGTGTTTGATCATGTCCATGTCACCTGATGAGATGACAGCAGGGGGTGTCATCTCATCAGGGCCTGAAGCCAGGGTTTGATCTGTGCTTGACAGTTTTCAGCCTCCGAAGCGCTTGTTGTTAAAGGGAGTGATTTATTAAAAGTGATGTGGAAAGTCACAAAACGGATGTGTATTTTCAGATCATTTTCTCATGATGTGCTTATGTAGCTGTTATCACTCGGTCTTTTTGTTCCGCAACATGTGACACAGAGAGGCACATACCGATTTCTAATCATGCTAAACTAATTTAATGATGTTTGAAAGAACCATCATGTGATTCATGCGACTCCACCTGCTCTGTGATTACTTGGCTTAGAAGTCTCAACCATGGCTTCTCCAACACCTCCGTGCTCTTTGGCAGTGTAAACTATCCAGTGCAGGTTGTAAATTCAGCTGCCTGTGATGTTTGTAAGTTAGAGCCATAAACCTGCTCGTCTGCAC
Organism: Craterocephalus stercusmuscarum; assembly: GCA_037177115.1. Taxonomy (NCBI): domain Eukaryota; kingdom Metazoa; phylum Chordata; class Actinopteri; order Atheriniformes; family Atherinidae; genus Craterocephalus; species Craterocephalus stercusmuscarum. The sequence continues at coordinate 26,051,737 of JBBDHI010000013.1, forward strand.
TTCTGCAAATTGCCGTTGTTTAAAGCAGGAAGGAGACATGTTCATATATGGTGCTCGCTGGAACAGCACCGCACTTAACGATATTCCACTACTTTTATGGCAAAACCAGGGTGATGTGAGTTTACACAGAAGAGCATATCACTTGTGAAGCTGAGAAATTTATCATTTGATGGAAAATATTCACTCATCATGAATCAGATACAGCAACACGTCAGTAAAAAGCAGCTCCAGGTGATGTTCAGCATCGTGTAGCATCAGAGATGCTGGGCTTTCTTTGGATCCTGGTCACATCTGGCTCATGATGGCGCTTTAACCTGCATGTGCGGATTTCAGGGTGAACTGTGTTCAGAGACAGAGGTTCCTGGAAGTCTTCCTGAGTTCATGCTGTGGTTTTGATCTCTGAACCATCTCATTTTCTGAATTTCCCCTATAGCCTCATTTTAAAGTGTTCCTCTGAGGCTAGCTTTACAGATCCACAAATATAAACCTGTACACAATTTTAATACCACTGTTTAACAAACATAAAGTTCTCTCATATTTAAAGTTGCAACTGAAATTATTCAACCCCCTGCACATTTTACACAGTTTCAGAAATTTTCCAAAATTTTAAAGATTTCCTTGGTAAAATATTAACAGACACACTGAATCTGGTTATAAGGCAAAGAGTTTTAACTGTTTTGTAACGGTTTGTGATGAGTAGGGTCAATGTGAATCGTTAGGTTAGTTCAGGATGATTCAACCCCCTGGAGAAGGGCTCTGGTCTCTGCAGATACCAGCCACTCCTGATGTTAGAACACCTGCATTCCACATAAGTGTGTGTGCACAATATCCTGTTGGCACATTAACATCTTGTGAAGGCCTGTTAGTCAGATTTTGTACACCTTGGTGTCACTGAGAGTTTCTGAGAGCAGGCAAAATGCCTAATGCCTAATGCCTTTAAAGCCAAAGGAACTGTGTTACTGGGTATAGGTAGAAAATGAAAACTCACGAAAGTTTCCACAAACCTGATCTGCAGAAAAAAGACCAAGAACCCTCGGGTGACTCCCAGGGAACTGCAGGAAGACCTGGAGTCAGCCCGCACTGCTGTTTCCATGAATACGATAAGGCGCACATTAAATGCTGAACTGTCTGCTGCCTGGGGATGTTTTCACAACTGGGTTGTACTAAAGATTGATTGGATTTGAAATATAATGATTAATCGTGTCCAGAATTATTATTATTATTATTATTATTGGTTCTCTGACAAAGAGGCAAACAGCTGCACCAGTATTAACATCAACGTATGCGCAGGCTAAGTAAACGTGAGTAAATAAGTGTTTTCTGTTGTCCATAAACACCTACAGAAGCTGCCTCTGACACATTCTGACCCGAACATTTTGGACTGCCAGCCCACAACCAGTAACAGATCACAAATCTGCTGACTCACTGTTAATGAAAGATGGCTGAAGATAAGATTTTCATTTTCAATAATATTTAACTCAGGAACACATAAAGTTACTCTGTTTAAGATCTGATGTTTGAACCAGTGGACACAACCAGTTAACCAGTGTTTCTGCTGGAAACATCAGGAGACAGATGAAGGTGGAAACCAACCAGCTGTTTTATTAACCTGCTTTCATCACTTTGTCCTCACCGTTAACCAGCTCGTATGGCTCAGGCTTACTGGGTTAAATGGGCCTGTTTACTCAGTGATGGGAAAGCAGTGCAGCTTTCCACTGCTTCTACCATCATCATCATCATCATCATCATTACCCACAGCAGCTGATGGTGATTTGCTCAGTTTGTCTGCTTTTTGTCGACACCACGCTGGTTCTGTAGAAACCTTTGGTTGGTTGTGTAGAAACCTTTTTTATGCTCGATTCACAGATCACAAATTAAATCAAGAATACTTTAGTTTTCCCAGCAGGAAATTGCGAAACTAAATAAAAAAAAATTCACATAAAATAAAACATTGAGAGAGATTTCAGAAGAAGGAGAACAGGCAGGACCACTTTAAAAGATGACGACAAATCTGGCTGCTTAGAAGGGGCATTAATGAGCGTTTTCCACAGAAACACGAGCTGGGCTGTAGCTGCATTTTGTTTCAGGTTAAATGTCTTAATGTCTTCTGGACTGATCATCAGACATCTGCTCCCAGCCTGATGCTTGTGGCAGAGCCTCCAGCCTGCATGGATGCAGTCTGATATGCTCATTTCAGCTTTGTCTGAATGTCAAATAATAACCCCACTCATCTCTGTACTTTTTATTATCAGACCTCAAACATTAACACGATGATTCTCTGAGTATGAGAAGATGTTCCCAAATGTTTTTAAGGAGATGTTGTTTCCAAGGCAACCGTATAATCACAGAGTTCCTACTGGGAAAAAACTGTCCTCTGGGCAGCACTGTCCTTCACCCGGCCCCCACCCCAGTCCCTCAAACATTCATGTCACACACACAAACCTAAAATGATGATTAAATTGTATTCTCATAGCACTTTGTGGAGGTATAGCAAAATAAAACCAAATAATTCTGGTAAGAAGAAGCAGAGCAGTGTGTGCCGAGGTAGAACCAGGAAGATGAAGATGAAATAAATACACTGAAAACTAAAATGAGTTTCCGACTGAGTGATTAAAGTTCAGTGAGCGGAAAGTTCTGGACTGTTGAACTGTAATCACAAAAGTCTTGGAAATTTGGGTCAGGCTGGTTTACTTTTGCTGCTGGCCGTTTATGTTCCCACTGCAGCTCTCTGTGGAGGTGACGGTTATTAATGCCTGCAGCCACGTTTCCACCTCTGCAGTTTGTCCTTGGCCAGTCTGAAGCGGTTATTTCCTCTTTTCTCCTTGTGCAGAGGAAGGATGGCTTTTCCCTTCTTACACTCTTGTTTTCCTCCACCTGCAGGGTGTGGGCCTATCCGTTCATGGACGGTTTCGGGTGGCCTCTGAGAAGACCTTGTTTGCCATGCCAGAGACTGCTATTGGTGAGTCTAAGACCAAGCATAGTGCCTAACAGGGGATCTGACCTGATCTTAACCCTCTGTCCCTCTATCTATAGGGTCTGCTGTATGTCTGAAACTCTGAGGTTTATTTAATCAGTTTAGTGGTAAAGGGAGATTTGTTAAGATGTATTCATTTCAGTATTAGGTATGATAGATTTCCTTGGTATATGTGATGACAACATCATAAAATGATATAACAGTGAAGTAACATCACCATAAATTCTCATTCCAGCTAAATCCTCTCTGCTTTGTAAAGAACCAATAAATCCTACATAAACTCTGGATTTCTCTCAGAGAAACAGATGGAAAAGGCTAGGACCTCTTCCTGGACCTGGAAGGCTTCTTCCTGGAAGCTACATTATAAAAATGTTTCCTCTGTTGGCCGTTGTACACTGATGACCAAAAATGACACGATAACATCTCATTTCATTACTTCGGTTAAGCATAAACGTCATTTAATATTAAATATTTTTATTTCACCTTTACAAGTATGTTTTTGAATAAGTATATTAGTACCAACACTAAATTTCCTTTTCTCCAAACAAAGAATGGGTTTAATGCTAACGGGATAGCATTTCCACAGCAAACACAGTAAACAGAACACAGGACTGGGCAATTTGGCCTCAAATCAATATCACGATATACTGAGCTGTTCATCGATAACAATGAATGGATAATAACAGCACTAAGGTGCACAATTTCTATTTGCCACCGATGTGATGTCAGACTGATGTACAGGTCCACTGTCCCACTCTCTGCTCTGTACATGCTGGAAATCATAGTTTTTATCAAATATATATTATATTATTTAATTCATACTGGGACCAATAAGCACTGACTGGGCAGCCCCATTGTATTTATATTTTCTTAAAATATCAAATGATATCAGTTATCGTTGTAAATCTCAGTATCAGTGTATTTTCGATATATCGCCCAGCCCTAACAGAACGTGTGAGGAAATGTTTTCCTGTGGCTGCAGGTGAAATGGAAAGTGGAGTGACTCAGGGAAGAGTCGGTAGATTGGAACGAAAGCAATGACTAACCTGCAGACACTGAAAAAAAAGCGTCTCCAGCAGGTTGTGTTTCACAGATGGTTGGTTGAAGGAGGCAAAATGGCTGTCCACAGATCTGCAAAACATTGGATTACCGTCCCAAACCAAACCTGAAGACTGGAGTCAGTGCATGAGAGGGTGAAGAGGTGGTTAGACACAGCCGGCTCAGAATGGAAAAGCACCTCGAACACCTCAAAAGTCCTTGTTTCTGGGAGGAAAACTGAAAATGGATTGGACTTTATAGTCTGCTTTATCGCTAGCGTGACTCAAAGCGCTATCATAGAATCCATGTTCATCAGTCCTCAGTCATACCTGGTGACGGTAGCTGCATGTGCAGCCACAGCTGCCCTGGGCAGACATGGCAGCCAGCGTGCAAACAACCACCCAACATTCATACACTCACACAGGAGGCAAGGAGGGTGTTGCCCAAGGACACATGGGCAGACAACTGTCCTAGCAAACCACTGCCGTCCCAGTCCATTCACTGGTTACCCTGGAAAACATGCGCTCACATGCAACTTCAGCGCCAGTCAACCGATGCAGTAGTTTTATCGGTAAAGTATTGTCATCAATGAAATCTTAACGATCGATAAACGGATCAGTGATTAGTTATGGCATCACTAATTGCATCAGGGGAACATGAATATCTCACATTTCCCATCGATCCTCCCAGTAAAAGCGCTGGTGTAGGAAACTCAGCAGTTCTTGTACCAGTGAGAATCATCCTGAAGAGTTTTTTCTACATTTGGACGATGTCATCCGGGGTCAGCTAGCTTTAGTAAACCAGCCTCAAGCTTCCCATGTTTTCCCAGTTTCTCAGCTCCAGGCTGCCGCTCGGTTCATGTGAGCTGCTTTTAGACCAAACAGCTCTGGGAGCTCTGAGGGTCATGAAGGACAACATGCCTCCAGCGCGGGCATATGAGCTGTGTAAACTGTACGGGGCTGGCCCCATGTGAATAACAGCTTTTATGAGTGATGCATCACAAACGTTTGCTTTTTAATGAGTCACTGCTCAATTATGTGATCTGCACCAGGCACCAAGGGTGTAAATGACCAGTCTGATTCCACCGCTAACAGTTCAGTTCAATAATTCAGGAGTCAGCAATCGCTTCCACACAATCACTTCCATTCATAACAAACAAAAAAACTAAAACTAAAGTATTACACTCCAGTTTTCTTCCTCAGCTCATTTAAATGAGAAACAATGTCATGTTTGAGCAAAAGTAGACTCCAGCTCATTCTATATATTAAACTTTTAAGCGTTCACCATGTCAGGAAAACCGTGCTCCTACATAGAGTCTCAAACCAAATATTTCTATTAAAAATAAGCAGGATAGTACTGTGAAGTTATTGCTACACATCACACCTGTGCATATCCATGTTTTCCTTATTTCCTAAGTCATTTTAGTCGTTGGAACCAATGATGTACAGTTACGCCTCGACCAATCACTGAGCATCTTACAGAAAGTTCCCTCATGTTTGGATGGCCTTTACTTCTGGATCTACATCTCGCTACGGCCTCTGATGTGCAGACAATAGTTATGCATGATATCTGAAGCATCAGGACACATTATGTCCCTTCTGCTCGTCCCACACGTTGGGTTTTTAGTTCTTCAGAGCCCCAGAGAGCAACCCAAAATCTGTGGCGAGTGATTAGCTTTTATCTCACATTGCACTAAAGTTCTTAATGTGTAACAGGTTTATTATCATCATACAAATGCACCCAGCGCCCTTTTACTGGCCGTTTATCTGTGTGTGTGATATAGATCAAGGTCAGAGCTAATCAAAGGCAGATAATGAGCAGTTCTTTGTCTCTGACTGGCTCTGAACCAGAGGACTTTTTTCTATATTGATGTCTGTGACTCCTTGGCTCCTCCACGATCTACACATGCTTGCTGGTAAAATGAAAACATGTGCTAGCCTATGGTAAATCAAGTTGAAGAGAACTATTGATAGCTTCTTTTTTGTCACACACTGCATATCACAGCCTGGCTCTGAAAGCAGCAGCTTAGAGCGCAGAGCATCCACCTTTGAACCTCCCGTCTCTCCCGTCCTTGGCAGAGCATCAGAGGCTGAATCCCACTCAGAGCCAGAGCCAGCTGTAATAAAAAGGTCTATCTGCTTCAGAAGGATGAGTTTCTGTGTTTTAAGGCATGATAAATGTCCAACATGAAGCATTTATCACCAAGAATGCAGCCAAAATGCTTTTGCCATTTATGCAGATGCTGAATATTTGTTTATAAGTGAAGAAGTACAGTAGCAAGTTTGCAGCAGCCAGAGCAAGGAGAACTCAGTGATGGTTGAATTAATTTGTTATTAACATTCAGTGGCTGCAATGAAAAGATAGCAGGTGCCACATCGCTCAGGGACAGACTTACAGATATTCATATATGTCAGTATTGCATGTTCAGAGGAGAAATGAGGAAGTGAGTCACAGCTCAGGTAAAGGTTTGATGTTGATGTCAGTGGATCTTTTCACAAATAAAAACGGATCACTTACTGGATCTGCTACAAGCTGATGGATACACTGCCACTATGCAGTGGAATATGTATATTCATGGAAGTAATCTGTAAATACTTTAAAGTGCACAGATTCTTTACTCTGAACAGCTGTTTTATTGACCCGTCATCAAACTAATATCAGTCATTTTGGGAAACTGTATTGGTTTTCTGTCATTTCTCTCTGCTCTTACTGGTATCCACTGGTACAGAATCAGAAGAAATTTAAAGCGTCTGATTGGTTCAACCTAGTGTCATTAAAAAAAGAACCAATGACCTGCAGATTAACATGTTTCAGGGGCCGATGGTCAGGAAAGGTTTCCCGCTGAACATGGGATGGAGTAATTACTGGCAGTGGAATATAATATTTATGGAAGTAATCTGTAAATACTTTAAAGTGCACAGATTTTTTAGGCTGATTATAGAAACTAGCGTCTTCATTAACTCACTGAAATACTGGGTGGGAGAAATGTTAGTCCTAAAGACCTAAAGGGCCTTTTAATGGCTTAAATAATGTGCTGACACGCACCCTGAAGCACACCGCCTGCGTCATCTTTTTATTCAGTGCATGACACCGTCTCATTTCATGAAGACCTGAATGGCTCGGCTTCTGCTTGCATCATGAAAAACTCATGTTTGTGGGTTTCTCACCGTCTGCGGCAGATATTTCAGATAAAATGACTATCACAGTGTTACTAAGCTGTAATCTGCGCCTCAGCTAATTGACACTTGAAGACAGATGGTCTTGTTCTCAGGTGCAAAGAGATTAGCAACAAATCTCTAAAGGCTAACAAACCACTGCTGACATTATGGCATAAACAAGCCTGCATCATTCCAATCCAAGTGGCTTACTGCGGTTGCACAGCAGAAAATGTATATGTGTTTTATACGCACATTTAATGTTGTGGTTTTGTGGCGTAAACGAAGCTCTGACCAGGACGTTAGTGTCCTCTCTGCCCCACAACTGTGTTATCACACTGGATGATGGGTTCTGATGCTCCTGATGTTCATCTTGACAGGCGGACTGTGCTTATATTTAGCCAGGTGATGAGCAGGAGCTCTGTTTTAGGTGCTGCCATTTTTTTTGTAGCTGTGGTGCGCTCAGGGTAAAGGAAGGGTCGGGGATAGGTGCTCAGGTCATCTTTGGTTTAACACAAACCCATAAATCCAAACACACATGGGGCTCGTTGGGATGCGTTCTGGGCTTAAACCGCCATGTTCAGCTGGCGCGTGGTGATGTGCTGTGGATTTAGCTCTGGATGTTAGGAGGGAGATTAAGCTGTCAGCAGACGGAAATGAGTGACGCGGTGGGGGGGGGGGGGTCTGATGGTTGTGTGGGATCTTCTGAGAGGCCGGATAACAAGGCGGAGTGGGGGGAGATGGACCGGTCATGGGGTCACGCTGGCTGCTTTAATGGGCCAAAGATTTAGATTTTGAGAGAAGTCTGTGTTTGTGAGGTGTTTTAATGAGGAGTTTGTTTTAATGTGTGGAATTCTTTCTTTATTTTTTAAGAAACCAACAAAGTGAGGAACAGCTCAGCGGCGTTAACTACAACATCAGGATGGATCCTTGGGCTACTGATAGAACAAATCATTAGAATAAAAATACAATGCTGCAGAACATTTTGATTATGGATTAAAAAATAAGCAGCAGTGTCCTGTGTCCCCGAGCTGGACGTTTATGGATGATACTGCTGGCAGGAATGAATCTGCGGTGCCTTAATGCACTGGTTTGTGCGGTCTGCTGCACCAGCCAGAGAATAAAATCCTCCTGACAGCAACTTCTTCCTCAGCTGTTTATGGAAACTTTATGTTTTATGTGGACAGTTGATTTATTGCACGAGTCGAGCTCAGTTGATGGACAGCTCGTCTCCAAGCTCCAGCTCGCGGAGTGAACCTGCACATGTGGTGGAACAGCGCTGGGCCATTGTGTGCGATTCCAGACATGTTCAAAGGTCCATGAGAGCAGCTCCTAGTGAAGAGTCTCAGAAGGTTCTTGTCTCTGAAAGATGCATCCCTCTGTAGGATGTGCTGGTGTTTCAGGTGTAGAGAACGTTTTTGAAAAGGCGCTGGCGTTGTGAGCAGTGTCTGTCTGTCTCTATGGCAACAGTGAAAGCAGACTCAGACTTGTTGGAAGTATTTCTACTTGGTAGAGATTATGTATTTAAAAATGTTTACTAACATCCTTCTCTAATGTGACCACGGTTATGACAGCAGTGGATGTGTGTGTTTTTGAAAGAGGAAAACAGTCGTATGCTCTCTCAGTACGTGGGCCCCCTGATAAAGGCCTGGCCACCCTCTGGGCTAATTAAACATGAGGAGTATTACTAAAGGTGCATGTAACAGTATTATATAACATACGGGAGGCAGGTGAGGTCAGTCAGAGCACCGAGTGATGCCTTCACTTCCCTGTAAAATAAGATTTGCTGTCAGCCCTTTTGCCTCCGTATCAGTTTGCTGCTTCTGCAAACAGAAAGTTTGAATCATCTCTGCATCGCTTTCATCAGGGAGAAGCATTTTTCTCTCCTGGAGCACAGCTGCCTCACAGACCCTACAGGCTTATTTTAGTCCTGATCCCGGGGGTCAGAGCCTCTCTAGAGCCTCTCTTATGTCGCACTGTGGAATTATGCTGAAGTACGCTGTGATTATATGAGGAGGATCAAGCTTTGGGAAAATCATCTGAAAACAATGTTGTTCATGATTTCAGACAGTCCCAGTGAATCATTGACCCAAATTCAAATGACCAACTTTCAGCAGAGGTTATTGAGTTTATATTAAGTTTTCAGGTTCAATAAGGATGTAGCTGCTGATAATAAGAAGGTGGTGAAAATGATGCTGCTGATTGCAGAGGATGCAGTTTAAGTGGGCTCTAATTACTGTAGATAGTAACTCTGACATCCTTAATATGTAAATAAACGTGTATACCTGTTAACAGAGAGCTACACACAGGTCAGTAGTGTTGCTTTACAGTTTAGTTAAAATTACAATTTACAATTTTTCTTATAATGTCTTACTCAGATCATGACTCTGTCCATGTTTGATCAATATTTTCTAATCGGATTGATGCTGTGAGCTGGTTTGTTCATTGAATTGATGCACATTAGGGCTACTTAGTTACATCTTCAGCTGGGTCAGATTGTCAGACGAATAAATACAACAGTGGCCAATTAGTCTGTGAATAATTTTTATGATAGATGTTACACTTGTTTTAATTTAGCTGTCATTTTTTGCTACATGTAGGCTATCACAGCATACAGATTGTTCTATGCTAATATAGCTCCAGTTGTAAAATGCAAGCAAATTACAAAAGATTTCCTCACTTTAGGGCTACTTC
>JBBDHI010000013.1:26091486-26101553 GCA_037177115.1 Craterocephalus stercusmuscarum
GGCATAAAACTGAGCTGATTTGTTGATGAATCATGAACTTATGACTACAAATTAGATAAACAGTGGTTCATTGTTAACCTGCCTTACTACCATCAGCTCTTTCCAATCACAAGTGGAAATTGCATATATAAAACTTTCTGTCATACAGTGTTGTTTTTGGTAGCCATTTGAGTTTTAGTCTTAGGCCGTGTCTCAGTCAGCGCACTTGCACCCTGTAGTGCACTACATTTGAGTGTAAGTGCGGTTGCAACTTAAATCCAGTGCACTGCAAAGTTCCCGGATTCTGCCCTAAAACTGGTCAAAAATCAAGTGCAGAATGAAGCACACTATGCGCACTAAATGGACGCCATCTTGCTGACGTAGAGGAAAAGGCCAGACCAGAGCGGTATCATCGGAGCGGAATAATGGCAGATAACAAAACAGTGGCGCCCCCAACAGCAGCGGAGGCTGTAAAAAAAAACAAACAAACAAAAAAAAAACAGCGGAGGATTTATGTAATGTGGAATATGTAGCAGCTCATTTTCAGCCAAAATCCTGTGTTGCTGTTGGATGCGACGATGTCTGATTGCAGGGATAGATAACTCATTCATCACTAATCACTGCTGATCTCTACTCTTGTAGAGAGAGGACAAGTGTTTTAGGGGCCCGGTGATAAGCAGATTAATAACGGCGTTAGAATAAACGCCGTTATTAACAGTGCTACTGTTTTCAGTAGCGGGTAATCTAATTACTCTGACCATGTTTACAACGCTGAAGTTACTGACGTTTAGGCTTTACAGGTGAAAATAAAGAATAAACTGGAGCAGAATAAGCCTGTTGTGTGTGAGCGGTGCTGGCTGAGAATGAAGCAGAATCTCATGTTGGAGCCAGAAGTTGTCTGCAGACGACAGCGTTGCATTCTGCTCATTTAAGCCGTTTTTAATGCGCAGCGTGTTTTTCCCACTTTGATGATGATTGACGGGAAATTACAAAATCAGGGGAGATGTGGACACACAAACGCACAGCGCGCACACACGAGGTGGAGAGGTGTTACCTTATGTTAAAGCCCACATATCTAAACTTGTTTTTGAAGTAACGGCATAATTAGCCTACTTTACACAGTAGCTAATTTATTATTTTTATGATGCTGTAACTCCGTTACTAACGCAGATACATTTAGTCAGAAGTAACTATTAACTATAATTAACTACTTTATTAAAGCGGCGCACCCAACACTGGTGATAAGCATCCGTCACTTCCGGTAGGTGTAGTGCTCAGTGCGGTCGGCATTTATCCACCAAAGTGTACACTACATACGAAGTGCACTGTGCGCACTACGCACTGAATTCCAGTGCACTTTGGGAAGTGCGCTGATTGAGACACGGCCTTAGTCTTTCTGATGAAATTACATGTTAGTCTTGCTGTACGTTCAGACCAAAAGCGGCAAAAACGGCTGAGGCAAGGCGATAAAGCGGGCAGCTTCCAAAGCGGTAAAATATTTTGGCCGCTTTAGCTGCTCATGACGTGACTGACGTCAAAGTTAGATGGCTCTACTTATTTAAAGGAGCCGCACAACTATAGTGGCACGTTGGCCTGCTTCAACACATGGTTCCTTTATACTGCGGAACAATAGTGTTGGGTACAGGATTCAAGCAGGGGCCGTGGGCGATGGCTGCTGGCTTCTAGGTAGCCCAATTCTCTTTCTTTTCTTTTCTTTTTTTTTGCATTCAAGACATTCTGAACCAGTCTTCACAAATGTAATTTCAATTTCTAATCCATTTAGTTAATTTTCTTAAGGTGACCATTTTTTTTCTTGTCTCAACCTCGGTCACCAACACCTCTGTTTCTGTCTTTCTTAGCGCCTTCGCCATGCTTATTTTGACCACAGGTGGAAGCCTGCATTGTATTTATACTGATTTGCATATTTTTTCATGGGCGGTCGGCAGGTGCTCTCTATTTCACGCAGATTGGGATGTAGAAAGGAAGAATGCGCAGCTTCATGCGTGCGCACGGTTTTATACATCTTGATTTTTTTTGTGCTTGGCACTTTTCTAAATTTGCCACTACGTCAACTTTTAGTGTGAAAGCTGCGCCGTCTTTTATACATTTATACCATTTATAAACGTTGCGTACGCTCAAAATGGGTCCTGAAACTGGCGTACATCTCTTTCCATGCAAAGGTTGTGATTTATAACGATAATGGGAAATAATGTCACAGCTGTGATACCAAACAAAATGATTTTCCGGCTCTCCACCTCACTCAATTCTTCCTCGGTTAAATTGCATTTTTTCATTAGCTTCCCTGTGGTTGCCATTGTTACTAAAACACAACATGGATCAGCTGGCTCATTTTAATACATGCTGAGGTTCTTTGCATTGACCATTTAGAATGAGGGTGTGTAGTGGGCGCAACACGAGCCAAATTCATCTACAAACTTCCAGGATGGTGTGATTTATAAAGGGAAATTGCTTGGATCTTTGCGTACGCACAGTTTTATAAATCAGAATATTTTTTGGCATCCGCAAACTTTTGGTTTTGGGCGTACGTACACTTTTAGTAAGAATCCTACGCACAGTTTTATAAATGAGACACCTGATTACTCCAAGTTAATTAATGTTCTGCATTTGTATTTCAGACTAATTTTTAGAATTTTGGGTGTTGTAAAAACTCCTTGTAAAAACTCCTTGTAAACTTCTGAATAGGTCCTTAATAACGATCCTTAATAACGGTCCTCCGGCCCTTTTTGGACACTAGCTGCTTCTATACCTATTTTGAGTCTCGCATTGTTAGCTGACCATTTTTAGGTCACCTAATGCTTACTGATGGTGTATCGGTGTGTGTGCAGTGAGTCATAAAACAAAGTCAGGAAGGATTTTCTGAACAAGTGGACCTGGTGATCTGTCCAGGGTCCTCCTACCTCTGACATGATAGCAGGTTTGGGATAGACTGCAGTCCCACCACGCACCATCCATCCATTGGGTTTACACAGGATGGATGGATGGATGGATGGATGGATGGATGGATGGAAAGACAGATGGATGGACGGACAGACAAAAGAAGAATAGAAGTATCAGGCCGTAAAATCCTTTTAGAAAGGGTATTTATTCTACCTGTTGGCTAAAGCCTCATCAGAAATAGTCTCCATAGATGAGTGGCTGTGTCCAAGTCACGTTGAACCCGTGCATTAACGTGTGTGATAGATTTAAAACTAAGAATGAAAAGCACGATAGCTGAATATATCTTGGAGTTTGTGAACAGTTATACAGCTCTATGGATGGTCAGTAAGACTTGAAAAGCATGACATACAGTTCATTTACCCTCCAGAGCACAGATCGTCAACATTGTCAAACCAATATACGGTCATCATGCAGCCTGGCATCCAAAGATGAGTTTCAGAAACCTGACGAATAAAATTAGCCATCCATTTTCTGTACAGCTTATTCCAATCCAGGGTTTTGTGGGGTTGGAGCCTATCCCGATGGTATGCAACACCTGGACAAGTTACCAGTCTATCACCAGGCCAACGCAGGGACAAACAATCACTCACACTCACTCCCAGGGAGAATTTAAAGTGACCAGTTAAGCTATGCATGCACCACTGTGGAGCCCATAAACCAAAAATAAATCAACAAAAATATAACTCAGTGTGTTTATATTTCTGCATTCTGTGTGTAATTCTGTATGTTTACAAATGTCTTGATTACTGCAGTAATCTCTCATAATCATGATTTTTAAAGAAATGAGGGGTAGCAGCATAAGACTTTGCTTTTCCTCCAGCTCTGTCACAACTTAAAATATAATAGAATTATTTATCAAATCATAATATATGAATACAAACTGAAGATCAACATAAATGCTGACAAAACTGAAGGCAGACTTAGAAAAAGTTGCTACACTAACAGGCTAACAAGTTTTGTAGCTTGAAAGCATTGAAATGATCAGAGCTCACAAGCATCAGCCTGGCTGTGAACCTTGCTGGTGCTTTAGTACAGAACAACCATCCAGCCTCGTGCTTGACTTTCAGTATGAGGTGTTTGTGTTGATATGCTGCGTTTGCTTTTCAGTACTTTGGTGCTGTACGGCCGGAGTGGGGACACTTTGGTGTCGCCTGCTCCTGAAGCTTTATGGTTTGCTCAGTTGCAGCTTACAAACATGAGCTCTGCTGCCCTGCTTTGTTCTCTTTAGTAAAAAAGCTTTCCAATAGCAACTCTTCTATATAATTACGGTACTCTTCTATACCATACTTTTTTAGCCTTTGACACATTTAGAGGCCTGTAGATAGTAAGATGCAGCATCAGGTCTGTTGAAATGTCTGAGTGTTGTACGTTCTGACCTACTGTACATGTATGGGTGAATCTGGTTTGACGTCCACTCCTGGAAGACTGGCTGCTGTCTTGAATGTTTTCCACTTTGAATAATCTCTCTCACTGCAGAATAACAGACTCTGGATTGTAATTTAGGTTTTCTCATCTTTCGTGGCCTTTAAGCCTTCTCAGATTGACGGGGAGCAACAGATGATTCTCCAAGATCCTTGCTGATGCCCTTCAAACATTTTTTTTCAAAAATGGTCACACTTTCTGAACATCAAGTCATTTGCTTACTGGCAGCTAGTCATTACTTTTTTCACATGCCTCAATGCACAGATGTTAATGTTTACATACGTCACACAGGTGGAATATAATAATCAATGAGCTGGATGGTGATAATAATCAGCTTTGCACTTATATAAGCTCTGGTATGTGTCCATTTTACTAAACTGACCACTGCATACACGTAGCTGACACAGGAAACTAAATATTCATGCGTTCCCAGTAGAATATAAAGATGTCTATCTTGTTTTATATTTCTAAATAGAACCTGGTGGTCCTTTTTCCACGTATTCTATATGGTCACTTCTCATTACAGTTCCAAAAATAGAGTGGGAAAGGTGTTAAATATAGTTCATGTCATTTTATTTCAATTTTGATGACTCTGTTAAAGTCTATGGTTACTTCTGGGTTATGAGGGGTGTTTAGTTGCTCTGGCTGCTGAATACGACCTGAGCAGCAGTAGCTGTGCACATTAAGGCTGTAACAGGAGAGCAGAAACTGATCTTGATGACGCTGAATGTGACATGAATAAGTGAAACATTCTGCAAGCATTCCAAAACCCTTGCTTTTTCCTGTCTTCAGGTCGGGTTTATTATTAACAAATAACTCAAATCTGACAGAAGAAAATCTGTATATTTTTTTTGAAAAGAGTGCAACAGGTGTTTTTTTAAAGACAGATGGCAAAATGAACCATTGCTGACCTTGTAAACAGTATGGTCACATGGTCAAAAGATGATCATCACCTAATCCTCCCTAATTACTCTGATATGTTCCTTGGATGCCGAAGGAAACGCATTCAGAGTAGATTCTGCTGCTGCACACATTTCCAAGTAGCACATATCCAGCAGTCAGTCATTTTAAACAAGGGTCCATACGGGGGAGAGAGGGGTCGAAGGAGGGGCACGGGTCTTCACTGGCATGTATGCCTTTCCCAGAGGCTCTCTGCAGAGCCCGGGTCCTGCTGCAATGTTGAAGCCATCTGTGGGCTCTCTCAGCAGAGGCCACGTAAAACAAGACGTGTGCTGCGGTCTGACCTTTCGCAGGACTAACTATAATATTATCATAAGCTGAGTGATCAGATTGCATTTTCTCCTATGGTGTGATTCAGTAGCCATATGTACTGATGATGAATGAAAGCCTCGTCTAGCTGTTTGTGTTCTTGTTGTGCAGAGGTGGTCACCTCAATAAAACTGTTTGAAGATTACAGTCTTGCTTAGATGCAACAACAAACTGTCATATAAGCTCAGGAAAATTTGCAGCAAAATAAAATATTTTGTTGCTTGTCTTTATCCTGCCAGTTCTTCATCTTTTTACCAATTTGTTCCCCTCAAGCAACACCAGAAAAACCAGAGGGCTGGCATTAAAGACGGATGTCTCTAGGAAGCAGCATGGCCACAAATTAGCACTGTCAAGGATTTGTTAAACTTTGTGGTTGAAATTACAGCACAAATCTGTGAAGCATTTAATGCAGCCAGGGATAATATACAACTATCTGTCAATACTTGAGGCCGGGCCTCTGGCACTAATTGAAGTAAAAGAGTTATGGGCTGTAGCTGGCACCGCGCACTTCTCTGGCTTTGGAGCATGCCAATACAAATTCCAACAGTGCCACAATGAGGCTTCGGGAGAGTGAGATACTCTGGCTTTTGGACAGAAATCAAGTTTGGGAGTCAGATGTCACTCTAAAGTTTGAAAGCTGCTGTTGTTAATCCAAGAAAATGTTAAGCATACAAGAAACTGCTCAACAGAAACACAACATTTAACAGTTTGTAAGAAGCGCCTCGCTGATTAAAACCGAAGCTATCACTTCTAACTTTAAATGGAAATTTTCTATACAGAATTGTTTGGATCAGTATTTGACCTCTTCTTCAGGGGGCTGCTTTTTTCTACGTATATATTCAAAGTTCCAAGGACTGTATGTTTAATCGTGTTCTCAAAAGAAAGTCAGATTATTATAGAAGAGTCAGAATGTGCCACGGTGTCAGAGTAAATTCACCTGGAACACAGTAGAAAATATAAATGTTCATCTCTCCTAAAAGACAACCACATAACTTTCAGTTAAAAGCAGGACAGAAACCTCGTCAATCAGGTAATGAGGGGGCATGTCTGAGTGGAACTTTGCACCAGTAGAAGCGAAAAAAAGTCCATCTGAGCAGATTTCCAGATGTTTTTATGGAGGTGTTACATGTAAATATGCCAGGAAGCCATCAGCCTATGCTGATGATGGACACTTCTATCAATGGTCAGTCAGGAGAAACCCTGACCCTTAGTATCAACTTTGGTATGCAATAGGATTCCTGATGTTTTGCTGCCCCCTTTGCAGGGAGATTAAATATGGTTAATCCCTCCTTGAAGAACAAACAAGAATTTCTAAGACATAAGTTTCACCAGCTCACTGAATATTTTTGCTGTAGCTTAACCGAACAGTTAAGCTGCTTTATTACTTTATGATCAACTACTTATTTTTCAGGTCTTTAGGAAGTTTCTACTGTATGCTTTGGTCAAAATGTCCCAGTCGGGTTACAGCCTAGTTTTTCCAGCTTTGGTTAGAGAAGCTGGTTCTGGGTCATCCAACTTGATTCCGCCACCGTCCTCCAGTGTGGCTCCTAATGTCGACCAGTTCTGCACAACCACACAAATTGACATGTTGAAAAAATGTTACTAAATAAAGCACATGATTATTTCTCAAACCATAAAAGCCCACCCAGACAGGTTGCACTGATCTCTCTGTTAGGTAGTTTTTAAAAAATATTTCTGTACCAGACATCTTGAACTGGCCCAGTGAAGAAAATTAACCAGTCAAAATTCCCATTGTTAGTCTACCATGCGTCAACTCTAGAAACCATCCGGTTCCATTCCTCTGTTGTTAAGTTCAGAACATTAAAAGGTTAATTTTCTCACTGTGATGGTAAATAAATTCAACTATGCACATGCTGAGGAGAATTAACCGTTTATTGCTAAACATAAAGAGCAGAAGATGCCGGGTTATAAAGTCAATGCTGAAGGCCGTGGGTGTAGACACAAACAGGCTGGATCTAATCTGAGCTACCAAACTTGCCTCATCAGGTCCTTAGCCTTGTATTTTCATGCTCTGTGGAAATAAAATTGGTACCAACGTCATACTCAACACTTAGCACATAACTCATCTAATGGAGAACTAAACCTGTTCTGGCTGGAAATTAAATTTATAGAAAATAGCAAGAAGCTGAGAAACAAATTGAATTGAATAAAATTGAAATGAGACAGTTTGATAGCTGCTGTGTGTGGAAGTGGTTACAAGTCTAAAGGCCTGAACAGAGCCTTTGCTTCTTTATCTGTAGAGGGAACGTCCGTTAGGTGGTGGAGAAACGGCCGTCCATGAATGCAGGACCGGCTGGTGTGATCCAGCTGCCGTTCCATCCGGCGGACGGTTTCCTCCACGTCTTCTCGACACAAAGTCGTGGGCAGCTGACGGGCCAGTCGGACTGCCTCGCCCTGCGGGAGAAAAAGCTCCTTAATGAAGCAAAACAAAAGTAGAATGATGCCAACATAGTCTTAATTCACAGCGTTGCTCACTTGGAGGTAGTTTCTGACTTTAAGTGGCCTGCACTCCTGCACAGTCAAGGCCTTTCTGTGAACAACTGCTATCAAGATCTCCCTGAGGTCTTCCACGCCGAGAAAAGGCACGCAGTCTGCCATCGCCGTCACTTCCAGATGTCTCTCAGCTGACATGTTGCCTAGCCAAAACAAGCAGAAAACAAGGATTAATACACTCCAGACGCTACTACTATCTCCAGGAAAGAATAATAAATAAATATTGTGGTTTACTGCCGAACTGATGACCAAGTCAAACAAGCCAGGAGCCAAATGGAGTGTTAAATGACTAATAGAAGCCCCAGCAGACTGGAAGGAAGTTGTCTAGTAGGATGGAGGAATGATTCCTTCTGGCTTCGAGGAGGATATATTCCAAATCATCTAGACTTTATACTTATAATACAAAACGTTTATAGAAAGGATTAACCTGAGGGTGCACAGAGTTAGTGCAAGGCTGTGCAGTTTAGAGAAATTTTAGCAAATATGTCCTATTTTGTGAATCATTTTAAAAGGAAATAAAAAGCAAATCAAGCAACAAAGTTGAGTTTTGCGTCTCTTTTTGTTGTTGTTTTTTTTTAAATGACAGGCCCAAGCAAAGTAAATCAGTCCTGATGAAAAGTTGGATATTCAGCAGATATTGTGCAACGAAACCAGCTTACATGCACAGTTACAGAGGCTGGCAGTGCCAAGAGAAAATTCCAAGAATTTCTAAAAGGGCAACTATTCTCATCACCGGCACACCAGGGTAGAAACCCACTGGGAGATCACGCAGTCGGGCAGAAAGCCAATGTCACCTGAGGTGAACCATTTCAGCAACAAAAACAACCAATATCCATGGTACACTCTACACCCTGGGCAAGCAAAGCAGAGTAATGTGAACACTAACGAAGGAGCAGGAACAGCGAGCTCAGCTAAAGGAGCTTATATGATTCATCCCAGCAGCATGTTGATGAAGTACATCCCCATTCCAAAAGAAGGAACGCTGTCTTAAATGTAAATAAAACAGAATATAGTGATTTGTAATCTCATCAACCCATATTTAATTCCCAACAGAAAATAAACATCGGCTGATAAAATATTTTACTATTTCATGGAAAATCTGAACTCATTTTAAATGTGATGGAAGAACACATCCCACCCAAGTTAAAACAAGGGCAACAAAAGGCTGAAAGAGTTACTGTTAGAAGTCTAAAACAACTTGGGGAGTATTTCAGAGAGAAACTGTAGAGACTCTCAGATGTAAAGATGGACAAAGGTTCACCAATCTGAAAAAACTGGGTCTAAAAACAATTTCAGAAAAATGTTCCAACATAAAATTGTGAAGACTTTTAAGATCCCACCATCTACAGTGTAAAATATCAACAAAAGATCCAGAGAATCAGGAGGAATCTCTGTGCGCATGGGACAAGGCTGAAGGTCTAAACTAGATGCTGCTCATCTTGTGCTCCTCAGGCAGCTCTGCATTAAAACCAGACATGATTCTCTACTGGAAACCAGTGCATGGACTTTCAGGAATCTCTGTCTGTGAACACAGTTCACCCTGAAATCCACACATGCAGGTTAAAGCTCCTTCATGAAAAGAAGAAGCGAGATGTGACAGGATCCACTGTAAGCTCATTTAAATGCTCTGAGGCAAAGTGGAAACTGTTCTATGGTCAGATGGATGAAAGCATGGACAGTGTCCTGCAGACTACAGAGAGGGAGCATCCAGCACCCCTGATGGCGTGGGCAGCTTCCACATCTGTCGTAGAGGCTTGGAGCACTTTTTAGACTGTTTGGACTTTTGAACCGTGAATTTTCTTTTTTGGATTTTCTAAATGTAGCTTGCTTGAACTATTTTTCCAGAATTTCTTAAAGGAGAACTTCGCTTTTTTTAAACCTGGGGTCTGTTGTCATCTTTCCTCTCATACATGTGAGTGAGGAGG
>JBBDHI010000013.1:26143559-26155427 GCA_037177115.1 Craterocephalus stercusmuscarum
TACATTATTTTTTATTAGTACTGAAGAAAAATGTTTATCCTACTCTTTTGGAAGGACATTTTAGTGTTGTCCCCACCCCATGTCTTTAAGAAACAATTCAATTGGAAAAGGAATTGCAAAGTATAATATTTTCCCTGAAAGGACTAAAAATGTCTAACGACCTGCCGGTGTAAAGACTTGTACAGTATGCAGTGCGTTTCTAATACACAGAAAAGCCACCAGAATCCATTCTGCAGCATTATCAGGCAACACAAAGCTGTAAAATAATGTTGGACCACAGCAAGCTGTCAGAAGCAGTCTGGCCTCACTTCCTTCCCAGCAGGAGCTTTGTCTTCATAACTTTAGGCACATGTCTCACTGTGAGCGATACTCTGGTGCCTCGGGTCAGTGTGTCCCCTGCCAGGGCCCCGGCAGCAGACAGGTTCACCACCCTGTCTGTTAGGGTGTCCTGAACACACCCTCGGATGCCATGAAGGAGGCGCTGGTACATCTCATCCTGCAGGATCAGAAGACTGCGTGGCTTCACCAGCAGGGAAAACAGGTATCTGTTGTCCTCCGTCTGCGGCGCCTCTTCATCGAGGCTGCCGACAGGCCTGTAGAAGTCAAGCAGGGTGTGAGAGCCCAGGCTGATGGTGGTAACGGTGGGATGGTACAGCGGGCCATCTTCATGAGGCATTATCCCCTCACCTGGTTTATACTCATTCACCAACACATGATTGGCTGTTTTCCCACTGAATGCACCGAGAGTGGAGATTTTCTCACAGTAAGTCCGGAGCCACTCTGGGATATTCTCTGCCAGCATTCCTTTAGGGTGTGGTAACCCGCCCCAGTTCTGAAGCCTTCTGCATGACAGTTGGGTCCATTTAGTTTTCGGCGATTTATAGACCTGCTGCAGAAGGTAGGACTCCTCATCTTCCGATATAAAATCTGGGATGTAATACACCGTTTTGGGGGCATCACTTATCACAAACTGCTTCAATTCTTCCAAAATACAAGTTGGGTGTTCCATGCCTCCTTTGGAAAAGTTAACATGAAATCCTGATTAAAAACCCAAGTACATCAGAGGGTCAGGAAATACGAAGAATGCACTTTTATGTTGGCTGGTGTCTAATGCACTGTGTAATGTATTTCCCAGCCATATTTCTACAATAAATTTACATCAAAACGTTAAAAGCACATATTAGCATTGAAACGTGTACGCTAATACCCCGAGTCAAGTGCAATCTCATCAGCTAAATATCCAATACATTACAAATAATGGAAAATTCTGATATCTAAACTGCATAGACATTTTCAAATGCATGTCGTGTTTATTAGAAGTGCAACATTTCCGAGACCCTTGAAGGCAGCGCAGCTTGCCAAATGGAAAAAAGGTACTTTGTGAAAGATCAAATCTTCTTCTAACACCATCTATGTAGAATCACCACCAAAGATGTTTTAATCATTATCCATTTCTTATTAAAACATGAAAACAGATGTCTGATTTACCTCTTTCGTCATCAATTTATTTCAGGGAAAACGTAAGTTTTATCAAAAAATCCAAGCTGCTCTTCTCATGGTACAGTTCCTGTGCAACACACTAAAGGGTCCGTACAGACACAATGATTGACCTTCTGTGGACATGTGTTGTGTGTTTTAATCAAAACATCAGACTTTTGAGTCTCTAAAAACATAGACTGGATAGAAATTTTTAAATGGTTTGAATGTAAATTATTTTGCTGCTCTGATCTTTTTATCTGCCTTCAAAAGTAACATATTTGGACACTGACCGGAATCATTTGCAAGCGACAACGTTAGACGCCGTCGGAAAAAGGAAGAAAATAAAGTAAACATGCCCATGTTAACGTAAAGTGTGTTTATGTTTTTGGTTATGAAGTCGCTCTTTTAAAATTCAGTTTTATTGCCTTCATTTTTCGTTTGCTTTCATTTTAATTATCTAGGAACAGAGATGAGGTCACGCTAATCTGCATCGTTTTACCTCACGAGGGAACATAAAGATAACATGTTCTCCACCAAAGTAAAAATCCTGCCAAGACTCCTGCGGTGGAAACACACTTTTGGCTCTGTAAAAGGATCTTTCTCCAGACTCGTTTTAGGCATTGAGACAAGTTGTGATGACACTGGAGCTGCTGTACTGGATGAGACTGGTGCAATACTGGGAGAGTCTCTGCATTCACAGAAAGAGGTACATCTGAGGTAGGGGTCACATTGAACGTTCAGCAGTAATATTTGTAAGACATTTGTTTTTTCACGCTCTTGCTTCAATCTTGAATGCTGCAGGAGTGGTGGCATCATCCCTACAGTAGCACAGCAGCTTCACAGAGAAAACATAGAGCGTGTGGTCCAGGAGGCTTTGGAGAGGAGCTGCGTGACCCCTGGCCAGCTCTCGGCTGTGGCCACCACAGTAAAGCCAGGCTTGGCCCTGAGCTTGGCCATCGGTCTTGAATTCAGCCAGAGGTTTGTGAGGCAGCACGATAAGCCCTTCATCCCCATCCACCACATGGAGGCCCATGCTCTCACAGTCAGGATGCTCCAGCCGGTTTCCTTTCCCTTCCTGGTCCTGCTTGTTTCAGGTGGACACTCGCTTCTCGCTGTGGCCCGGGGAGTCGATGACTTTCTGCTTTTGGGTCACACGTTAGATGAAGCACCCGGAGATACACTGGATAAGGTAAAACTGTTCAACTTTTCCTTTAAGTGTCATTTAATCATAAAAGCAATCAATATTTCTGTTCTGCGGACTCACAGGTGGCCAGACGTCTCTCTTTAATAAAACACCCGGGGTGCTCCACACTGAGCGGAGGACAAGCTATAGAGCTTCTGGCAAAGGACGGTGACAGGACCATGTTCCCTTTCAAGACTCCAATGGGACAAACTTATGACTGCTGCTTTTCTTTCGCCGGGTTACGCAACCAAATTACAATGGCAATAAAGAAAAAGGAGGCAGAGGAAGGTATGAGAGGCCTCGTTTTCCCTGTCAGCTGTTTTATTAAAGTGGATGTGTTGTACAACTAACAGCAAACCTCTCTCTTAAGGTGTGGAACAGGGGACACTGCTCAGATGTGTGAATGACATTGCAGCTGCCACACAGCACACGGTTGCTTCTCATCTTGCAAAGCGCACACATCGAGCCATCTTGTTCTGCAAGACACACAACCTGCTGTCATCAAATAATCCCACTTTGGTGAGAATCTTATTTTTTTGTCAGCCTGCATATAAGAAGCCTCATGTGTGTTTTATTCATAAAACACACACTTTGCCAAAAAAGGACAGAAACCAGGACAAAACAAAGTTTCCGCCTGGACATTTCTGTTCATCCCCAATTCCAAAAAGGATGGGAAGCTTTGTAAATAAAACCAGCATGCACCCCTTTTTAATTTCCAGTAGAACAGAACCAACATATCAGGTGATGAAAGAATGAAACTGAGGAAAATTTGAAGGGTTTAAAGAGGGCGGAGTCTAGCATTGTGTAGCATCCCCTCTTCCTTTAACATCATGCTCCGGATGTTTGCAGCTCGTGAACGGTCTCCACTGCAGGCAGGCCTGTCCAGCAGCCGTGCTGTTGTCATAGATACAGTCTGTGGGCCTTCTCTGAAAGAGATGTTGTCTGGATGTTTGTTTTTCTTTGAGATATCAGGAAGTGTTCAGAGATAGACTGCATGCTGTTCCCAGGTTTAGATCAGATTCTGTACACAGATTTCACCAGTTGCTTTTTTGCAGGTGTTGTCTGGAGGAGTTGCAAGTAATCAGTACATCCGTAAAGCACTGACGATCATCACTGAGGCGACCGGCTTACAACTGCTCTGCCCTCCACCCAAATTCTGCACCGACAACGGAGTGATGATTGCATGGTGCGTGTCCAGTCGGGATGAGCAGCAGCAGTGAGGCTGCATCCGGTTTAGATTCTGTTTTCTCATTTAACACATGAGAGACTTTTATGTTTTCCCTCAACTAGGAATGGTGTTGAGCGTCTTCGAGAAGCTAAAGGGGTACTGCCACCAAATGTAGAAGTGTGCTATGAGCCAAAGTGAGTCCATGCTGAGTCAAAGATGCCGCCAAATATCTGAAATGATTCATTCAAGATGCAAAATGAAGTTGTTTTGGTATTTTACAGAAGATTGAATGGATATTGACTATTATAAATGTTGCATTGCAGGGCACCACTGGGAGCTGACATCACAGCCGAGGTGAAGGCAGCAGCGATCAAGCTGCCATCAGTCAGGATGAAAATCCCCAACTGATGGCTAGAAGTGCAGCTCTATTTATTAATAAAAGTATTTTCATACATATTGTTGAACTGGTTTCCTTTGACTACATATCAACATTAAGTAGTAAGGTCCCCAAAGAAGTTTGTTTATTTATTATAAACTACATTTCATTGGTTTTCTGCATGGAATGAAAAATGAGGTCCACATCCACTGAGCGGATGTAGATGGAAATGAACAGATAATTATCCAACAGGCCTACAGTGTGAGCGATCTGTGCCTATTTTAGTGCAGATTCTGTCAGAAAGCACAAATTCTAGAAAGCCTTTATCCAGCCTCTCAAGTAGGCACCATTTACGGTCGTGGCATTTAAGTACACGCTCTATTAATGTAAAGATTTTAAAGCATATTTCAAGACATAATAAATAAAAATAAAAGCCGCTTGTCCTTTCTGGCTCTAAACTGTCATTCACCAGTCAGAAAGATTATTCACTAGAGGAAAACATACTGAATCATTTGCACTGAACTTGAGTGTACATCCCCGCAAGCTTGCTTTGTGCTTTTGTTTTGATTTTGATCAAAACATATTTATTTAATTATTAAAGTGGGATGTGATGGCCAAATTCCCTCAACAATGGTGTGAAAGACTGATAACAGATGCAGAAAATATACCTTTAAGTTACTGCAGCTGTGGAGGGGGGCACTTAGTTTCTCACACATTTGGTCTTAGTGTATATGCTGTAGATAAACAACATGGTGTAGTGGGGTATTTGTGTGAGGTTGTATATGTCTGACCTGACAACCTTGTAAGAACTGGATGTTTATTTTAAGTGTCCTAAAGCAACCTTAGAGCTGATGCAAGAGGATCAATCCCTTTTCATGACTGTGTTTTTTCAGTGAGGATCACAACACTTCCCTCATTAATGAGTCAGTGATGTGATGATGTGTGACCACACAACTTCAAGGCCAACATGATGATCCCAAAACAAAAGCTATTACTACAGAAACAAATTAAATAAGACATTCATCATAGTTAGTTAGGTTGGGAAATCATGCATTTGAACATGACTGGACATTTTCCTGGAGATCATCATTAGCAGCTCTGGTAGGTTCAGCTTTTCTTTTTGCCGCCTTTTATGAAAACTGAAATTAACTTTTATTTCCTGCATTTTATCCCTTTTTCTCTAAGCGCTTTCTTTTATTATTTATTATGCTGTTATTATTACTTTACTGTTTTAATTCTTCTTAATGCTTTCTGCACCCCGTCTAATGTTTTATGAAAAGCCTTGTTTTTCATTTTAGTATAACTCTGATAAACCCACAGTTAAAAAATCTGTGTACAGTGGCATTTTTTAACATTAATATCAAAATATATCACATTTCATTCCTGTTAAATTTAATATTCTGGAATGCGAAATGTTCTGAAAGTTGACGTTTCAATAGTATTCCACTGTTACCCGTCAGCACTGATGAGATGCTTAAAAGTACAGTGTGTAAGAATTAGCCTACTAAGTTCTACTGGTAAAGACATACAAGTGAGAGACCTGCAATGGGCAGAAATTCCCGTGGCATCGGGTGGGATCCACACAGCTTCCTGCACGTCCCATAGTTATGAGCCACAGCAGCTGGTGTGGCAGAGAGAAATGATCTTTTCCTGCACTGCAATCTGAACAAATGAATTTGGATCATCTGTTTTGGTTTGTAGAAATACACACCATTTTTTCCCCCTTATTATTCAAATAAACTCTTTAACATCCACCGGTTTAAGGAACCTTCACCCGTTTCCATGCCCAAATGCAAAAGCTTACAGCAGATGAAGTCGAAGCTTTCTAACCATGCAGACCGTGGAAGCTCATACTGGCTGATTGGAATCCGGACGTTCGGAAAGTTAACCCCATTGGCAGAGAAAGAGCGTCATGCCAAGGCTAAAAATTATCCGCTTTCGCTAACTAAAATAGCCGGACGCCATATCAGGTATAGCTCCTTTAAGGCTGTTTTAGTTGCTTTTCTGCCTGGGAACTCGGAAAATCTGACTTCTGATTATAAAGCAAACCAACCCTAAACCTCAGAGGATTCTGGCTTCACACACAGAGTTGTTTGTAAATAAAAATGGTGGAACAAATATGACAGCTGCATGTATGTGGACCCACAGCAAGTAGATATAAATGGCTCATTTAAAGAGAATAAATGCCTAAAAGTTATTTTAGTAAAATATATACAATCAGAAACACGGTTTTTCCTAAATAATTTTTCCATCATTGACCCTTGGTTTTGTTACGCACTGCACCTTTAAGTTATAGGGCAGAAAACTGAGGGTGAATCAGGGAAGATGAAGTTGTTGGTTTACTTAAACCAACATTTCAGCACATTGTGGAGTTTTTATTTTTGTGTTATTTGTTTAGATTCCACGGTACTTCCTGAAGAGTAAAGCTGTACACACTTGTCAATGATGTCCTTCTTAAACATTAAAAAACAACTATTTATTGTGTTAATGTTGTATCTTTAACATCTAGGATGTCTGGCTAACTAGGATGAAAATCAGTAAAAAACAAGCAGTTTGTCAGTTATTTCTCCACCCACACACACAAACAGGGAGAGGACATTACTGGACCTGCATGGCAATTGCCACAATCCTGAATACAAGTTTCAACAGTCTGGAAAATGAAGTGAAGAAGTGGTGAGACATGTGGACAGAAAGTGATTTGACCAATAAAAACCTGCTGCTGACAGTGTAAATGTCTTTGGATGGTTGCACTGCTTCTTCCTGTAGTTTTACACAAACACAGACATACAGCATCGGCTCCCTCTGACACTACAGCTCATCGTGTTCATAAATATTATATTCCTTTGCACTGATCAGCCCATCTCTGTCGTTGTCACTCTTGCGGAATATATCAGAAATAATCTTCTCATAGAACGGATCATCACGTGGCTTCCCATCCTTTTCATACTCCAGTTTCAAGTGTTCTTTAACCTGAAATAAGAAAAATACAAAGCTGAGAATAAACAGCTGAAACAAATTGGTTGTGTTCATCCTGTTCTTACATAAAAAGCCCCCCGTTGCACAGAACTCAGAATAACATAGCAGTTACAGGTACTGGAAGCAGGCCAGCTACTTCTGCCTTTTTCAGTGTGCTTCTATCACTGCTCAGAATAAAGTGTTCATATCGGTTAATAAACTAACAGGTTTTTTTAAACCTTTTGCTGTTACTACATTAATAACTTACCCTTCAATCATACCAGAGTTGTGCTAAATATGTGAAAATGTTCCTCTGAAAGCTTGCTATTGGAAATAAAATGATTAGCAACCCAATCATTTTCATGTAGAATCAATAAATATCTGCAATATGAGATAAGAATATCATAAAATATGTCTCCACTCTTTATGAGGTAGGTAGGTAACTTGGTTCAGTGCAATTGGAAATATGTGTTGCAATAAATAAAAAGACATAAGGTGAGTACAAACTAGTTCAAGCAAGTGGAAATCTAGATAAGGACATACACTGTGGAGAAATACAAGTTCAAGAAAACAATCTTTTATTACCAGCTTTATAAACTGAACTAAGAACCCAGAGGAGCCGTCCTTATCAGTCATTCCTTTACAATCAGTTTGTTCTCATTCCACTTTTCTTTCAAATCTCACCGGAAGCTTAAGTATGAGGACTTTAAATTGCTTAGTTTAGGAAACTATACTTTAATACTGCCTAAGAATCAGGTGACAACACAGGTCTTATACTGTATCTGTGTGTTTTTATAGGGTATGAGTCAGGAAATCATTACAGTGTATTACAGTTCTCTCGTTTTTCCAAGTGCCCAAGAGTTAGTGACATCGTAGTCAGGTGTAAACTTTTGGTGTTACCACTGCATCAGCTCCAAGATAACTAGTTTCTATAAGTATCTATAATGCTGCATAACACTAGGAAATCACAAACCAACTGTAAAAACATGCATTATGAGAACACCAGACAATTTTGGGATGGCAAATACGTGCAACATTTCCAGAACAACCCCAACATAACAATGTAATTATCAGTAACAACAACTGGTTCTGGTTATAACTGAATGGATACATAAAATTTTAGCAATAAATTATTTAGGACAACAAATCTTTGGTTTCCTCTCTACAATTTTTCTGATTTATTCAGTTTATTGTACAATTTTAGGGTTAGTTAAGAAGCTGTTTATTTTAGCTTATCATTTCCTGCTCTTAGTACCGCTACATTTAGCTGCAATGGCGTCAGACCATATCTACAGCTGGATAGTACCGTTACTTCAACATTGTAGAACATCATTAAATGAAGGAAAGGTGGTCAGAGGAATTCATCTGGAGTTTAAAGGAGATATACCTGATATTATTTTAATCTTTTAAGAAAAACGGTTTCTACACGGTATATTAGGTGGTAAAAGGGGTAAATCCATAAAAATGAATGACTCATTGATTGCGCATATCTACAAATCCAGACCATTTTAGTTTGTGAAAGCGGCTAATTTTTAGCTTTGGTGTAACGCTCTGCCAATGGGATTTACTTCCGTAACTACCGGAATCCGATCAGCTAGTAAGAGCGTTCCCGAAGGGAATCCGGAATTTACTAATGGTAGAGAAAGAGAGCGTCACGCCAAAGCTAAAAATTAGCCGTTATCGCTAACTAAAATGTCCTGGACTCGTACTTATGCGCGATCAATAATTCATTCACTTTTATGGACTTAAAAAGGGTAAGTCCGACTTCCCCCTTTTACTACATAATATACCGGGTAGAAACCATTTTTCTTAGAAAAATTAAAATAATATCAGGTATAGCTCCTTTAAGAATTAATGGTACTGTAATGATAATCTGACCATATTAAAACTAAACTGTTACGTGTGCAGTGCTGAAACTACAGACATTCAAAAGATATTAAAGAAAAAGAACTAAAATGTTTTGTTTAATGTGTTTTTAGAATTTAGCTTTGCCATTTAAATACATTTCTTAATTATCAATATTGGTAAATAAAAAAAGAGAAAGCCCCAAAACAACCACAGACTGTTCACACTCACACGTTTATACAAATTACAGTCTGTGCAGCTGTATGGAAAATTTTCAATCATCGCTTTGAAAGCTGTGGCCGCAGGGAATTGTACCAGAGGAGAGGACCAAGATGCATTCCTCTTTATCATTTAGGGAAATTAACTAGCTGCTTTTAAAATATTTAATTAAGATAAGAACAACCTAAAAAAAAAACTATTCAACCGGACTTTGCGGTTCTAAAGTTATTTTTTTTTCTATCAACTTAATTGTATAGTCATGAAAGCCTTGGATCTTTGTGGACCACTTCGAGCAGGATACAAGGCAACAGCTAAGACAGACAACAAGCAACATAAAGTATAAACAACATGTTCTCAAAGTTTATAGCATACATATTTTCTTGAAAATATACTGTTGGCATGTAAAACACTGAAAGGTTTACTCTTTAATGGTGTGTATGATATACAGTATATACAGATTCTGAGATATATCGCATCACTTTATGGTCGAAACTTTGCTCAAAAATCTTGTTGTATGCAATCTGACACTTATCTTTTGTACTAACACTATTTGATATAATTACAAACAGTACATGTATGGAAATTATCATTGTGATTTTTTGAATATATTTTATGTCAATAGCTAAAATAAAGACTTCAGGTGAAAATAAAATATAATTTTCTTATTATAATTTCTTGAATAAATTAAATGGATAAATACATATGCTCCATAACAGCAGACCCATTTTCTAGGGTTTGAGATCGCTCAGTATCCAGAGCTAAACAAGTTAAAGCAGGACTCACAAAAACCAGGAACAAACACATTCGCAATTTTGTTTTCGTTCTTATTTAATTTGATATGAAGCAGTTTACTCACATCATGCAGTGAACTTGCAACTCTGCAGCTTCATCAATATCTTCTCATTTTAATAATAAATCTTCTAATAAATGTTGACATTTAAGTTTTTAATCCAAACCCCAATTAATTGAGTCTTTCCTATATAAGTAACCTGTGTAATGATTATAAACTCAGGAAATATATTTACCTCGGCCCTCGTGAGCATTCTGTCTTTATTGAGGTCAACCTGTCCAAAAGCCTCCATGCTGCGAGGCCCCCTGGACACGGACAGCACCTCCACCTCGAACACCACGGTAGCATTCGGGGGCACTGGACCTTATTGGAGGATAAACACATCAATACTTCAGAAGATCTTATTGATGATTCTAAATGACTTAATATTTCAAACGATGTTCTGCTTTGCAGCCTGAAGTTAATGTTGGTTAAACAGCAGGTGGTTCAGCTTCATTACAATGAAGGAAACTTCACTAAGCAGCATGAGCCACTGTATGACATAGGTTTGATTAGCCTTCTAAAGCCAAAGTATGCTAAATATAAGCCCTCTCACATTACAAGAAGAGAGAAGTGAGGCAGTACGCATAGTTTTCATGCTACAGAGAAACACTAGAACATGCAGCTGTGTTTCTGCAACTCTTAGCCTTGGTAAGTTGTTAACTATGAACCATGTAACCAGTGCAGGAGTAGAAGCAGCATCACACTTCTCATAACCATTAGCTACACAGCCAAATGGTGAAATGTTGTTCCCGGTACCTCAGACATGGCAACGGCAGGTAAAACCCGGTTAGACTGACGTCAATAGATCACCTGTTACTAATCCTGGTGAGCTTCGGTGCATGCAAGGAAGAGACGAGATAGAGACCTTTAAACCTCTATGCATGCTTACAGTACATGCCCCAGGGAGATGAGTAGCAAACGCTGCGAGCGGTGCAATGCCCTTTCAGCTAAAGTGCTGTAAAAGAAGACAAGATGGCATAAAGGCAGCTCTTGCATCAATTACCCAATATTACATGATACAATCAGGAAAGTTCAAAACAATAAACAACTGAAGGTATTAATAGTTACATATGCGAATGGTACATAGATGCTAACTGAGTACCAGCTATGTAACGGCAGCTACTGTATGTGGGCAGATTTTATATTGATACTTTAGTGGGAGTAATTTTAGAAATATCTTGTGTTGTAATGTGGATAATGTAGAATACAACGAGTTGGGGTTTAACATATATTTTGGCCCCTCGTACATCCAGCTAGCCTATTAGTGTGTATGCAACCTTCCTCCATTCCTCCGTGTTAAAAAGAGGACTTTTTCCTCTCCCCTGTCTCCTCATTGGTAAGTATTTCTATTAAGTGGTTTATATGGACATGTAAACTGGATTTTAATTAGACTGCAATGAATTTAAATGATTTTGGCTGTGTCTATAAAAATGGCTTCCTGACTTTGTTGTGAATATGTGCTGTATTAATAAAGGTGAATTGAACTGAATAGTAAATACATGAATTCATTAACCCCTTGATGGGAACTGTTACAAATAT
The DNA here is from genome assembly GCA_037177115.1 of Craterocephalus stercusmuscarum. Classification (NCBI taxonomy): domain Eukaryota; kingdom Metazoa; phylum Chordata; class Actinopteri; order Atheriniformes; family Atherinidae; genus Craterocephalus; species Craterocephalus stercusmuscarum. Next base: position 26,155,156 of record JBBDHI010000013.1, read on the forward strand.
GCAATGGTCTTTTTCTCTGTATTTCTTTGTATTTGATTGATTTAATAGATTTATTCATAGTTACTAATTTACTTGTATCTATACATGCATTCTATAATACTAAATTGCCACTTATTGTTATTAATTTATCTAATATATAATTGTAGTTTATTTTATTCTAGTAGTTTCAGTAATTTCATCCTTGTTTTACATAATTTAATTACCAGACAAGCGCTGTGTGAAACAAAGGTGAAATAGATAAGAAAACTACGCGTCATACTCAACCATAAAAG
>JBBDHI010000013.1:26197905-26208771 GCA_037177115.1 Craterocephalus stercusmuscarum
AGTATACTGTCTTATTTATAGTTTAAAATTAGTATACTTAAATAATACTTGCATATACTACTTTTTGGTAAGGGACGTTAATAACTAAATATGGGGCTTCTTTAGTTAATTCCAGTTCTAACAAGGGCTTCAGAGAGAGGGAGCTAATTTTATTTATATAACAATTTTGTGTTTTTTTACACCCAGAAAGGTGAATACTGTTGCAAAATACTTCATGCTCCTTTTGATGCATGCCCCATGAAGGCCTGAACTCATCTTAAAACATGTTGTATGCACTTTGAAAGTCTCTTAACGGTCGAAAGTAGTTGTGTCATGCATATGCATTTTCTTTGGATCACATGTGTAATGTGACACAACAAACAGCCTCTAAACTGCTTTCTAAAATAAATGCTTTACATTTTAAATTTACATATCTTCAAACATATTAATTCAAGCACATATTTGTTTTAAGACACTAATAAAGTTAATTGAAGGGTGAGTTTACCACAAAGGAAACCACATTGGGTCAGATAACATACCTCTATCATTCTCACCTGAAAGTGCTTTTATGTTATTTATGTTGGCCTTTTTATTTATGTATGAGAAAGCTGAATATTTGAAGTTTCCGTCCCTTCTTTCAGGACCAAAGGTGCAAGAATCTGTGCAGCCATTTTCTACAATGGTACTCATTTGTCAAGGCGGGAATGAATCTTATGATTTATGCTATATTTTACATTGGATCCTGTTATTTCTGTTGATAGTTATAAAGGTGCAGTATGGAAGGTTGGAGCGTGTGCACTTTGATTCCTCTACATGATCTTTGTCCTTACCGATTTATGGAGGAAACATGATTAACACCAAGAGGGAAACAACACAGCAGCTTTTTTAAATTGTTTTTTTCCTGGTGAATACCTAATTACGCCCACTCTTAGCTCACTGTGAATCACATGATTCTCCAGAACTCACACATCAAGCTGATCTTTGCATGCATTCACTTTCCGGCTGCTTCCAAAATGAAAGCTTCAGATATCTGTAGACACTGCAGTTCTCCCTCATGGCCAGTCGGTGCCAGGCAAGCTAAGGAGCTGTATGATCCAACAAACAGCAAGCAAAAACGAATCTCATCATCATAAAACAAAATCTGTTGCAGCAAAGTGAACTCAGTGCTATGTGATGCAGAACAGAAGCTGCATCTGGGTCATAGCTGGTAGTATTTCTATTTTTACCAAGTTCGATCCTTTGTTTATATTACTTTCAGTCATATTACACTAAATCTTTCTTCTTCATTCTGATGCTTAATTTGAAGTTCAGTCTACCTATCCACCAAACCCCCCCTCCCTCCGACCCACCTCCCTCTCAGACTGATTACAGTAAATCACATTATTTTTTTCAGTCTTATATAAAAATGCATCGTTGTTGTTCTCATTCTTATAATTATTAAAAGCACTGAGTTGCTGGTGAGTGTTGTCTTTTAGGTTTTCCAGTATCTTCACTCCCAGCTGACAACAGATGAGCTTGCTGTTTGATTTATGTGCATGAATGTAACACAGGCTGCACTCAAACTTGCTACTGTAGCTACTGTTCAACTCCAGCTGTTGTTAGTCATGAGTTTGTGTCACCTATCAGTTTTGTTAGTCATCATACTGTAAGCTCACTTATTCTGAGGATGTCTTGTCTGCTCAGACCCTGAACTCTAATTCCTGGATGAGGATCAGCCTCTAAAATCATATTTTAGTACATAAACAATCCTCATAGGCAAATGTTTAACATATCTAAGCTTTATTATTAAAAAGCAGCTTTATTATAAACATGGTATCTTTATAAAATCCACAACACAGACAACATGGAATAAATAAGTTGTTGAAGGTATCAAAAGACGAGCTGGGGGGGGGTCCATCTTCTGTCCGTCTCTTTCATTTTCATTTGACCCTTTTCACCAAAACAAAATCTACCTGTGCAGCAGTGGTTGGAAATTTAAGGCGCTGGAGAGCATCTCTCACAAGATCTTTGCTCTTGTCCCGGCCTGCAACATGGCGTGAGTTAACCTTTATATCCGCTGTCAGGTAAAAATAAGCGACTGTGTTTACACACATCACAGTCAACAAGAACAGACTGGCAGCAAAAACACATCACAGGAACACTGATGAATATTTTATAAAAGGAATAAAAAAGAGCAGAAGAAGCAATGAGTCCAGTTCAACAGCACACAGCTGGAGATCTTCTCATTAAGACGTTTAACAGGCTGCAGTCATATCAGGATAAAAAATGTCTGATCTTGCTTCATTCTGAATATGGAGAGCTCATCTGCAAACCAAAAAGAAAAATAATATTATTTCACACCGAATCATGACGTAGAGATTCACTCTTTTAGTTTTTAACTTTCTGAATACACGCATCAACACGTCTCATGAATGTGTTCTCAGTTATAATCCAATAAATGACCAACATGTCTGAATCTGGGTTGAGTGAACTGATCCACATCATCTTTACTGACAACAATGGTATTGGTATCAGATCCATTACGTGTGGTGGGATCTATAGTTTTGTGGGAGCTTCTCTCCTTTTGATGCAGGATCAGTGAGTGATTATTTCCTTAGACACTGAGAAGAGCCAACAGTAGTTTGTGTTATCTTTCCAAAAACCTGTGTTTAAATCTGTTTCTGGGTTTATTATGTTTCTGTAATCAGTCATTAAAAGCATGAAAACTGATTCATATTTATCATATTGATGCATTCACCAAATAATTCAAAACCACGATGCCGCGCTCTCACCGACGTGAAAGTTGACGTAGTGCACTTTAAGTGATACTTACAGTGTCGATGTCGAAGCACAGGTGTTCGTTGAGCATGTCAAACTCTCCCGGAGTCATTGGAGGCTCAGGAGACTGGCACGAACGTGGGGTGGTGCTTGCATTAGAGCTAGAGTGGGAACAAGAGGAATTAAGCCACAGATAAGCCAGTCACCCGCTAACCTGGTTTTCATTTATTTATTCTAAACATGCCCTGAGCTGGCCACCATCATGGCCAGCAACATGCTGGTGCTGTGTTGGGCCAAATGTGGATATAAAGCTGATACTACGGTATTATTCTTTTCTTTTTAGTTGCTACATCTTCAGAAAAAATCAACAAAATCTCCTCTGCAGGAAAACAAAGCAGTGAATCAGCAGCAGCACCTGAGAGTTACACCAAACCTGAGGTAAGTGTGTGAAAACAACTCTAGCTACTGATGACTGAACAGATCACACACCCTAAAAATACTGCTAAAATTTAAAGTGTGAAGAGCTCACCGCATTTCTGAGATGGGGATGAGGGTAGATGGTATGTATGGGTGCACTGGAAACAAAGATCAAAGGGAGATACGGGTTTGTTATTCTAACCACTCAGTTAAAAAAGAAAAAAAAAACAACGTGCTAATAAAACTTTCTTTCCTCACCTTTGCTCGGCTGACTGTTGTAGAGGCGTCCAAAAGCCTCGTCTTTGGGGATGTCGGGGTAGAGGAACTTGAGGGGGTTTTCGGGGACAACCCCGTCTGAAATCACTTTGTAATCCCGTATGATGTCAGCAAACGGAAGAGCGCTCAGCCGGCTCTTAGTGTATGGCTCCACGGAGTTGAACTTTACTTCGCCTACAAAACAGCATGTTGGAATATTTAACTGGACTTTGGACACATCCTATATAAAGCTCAGGTTTATGGTCAAAATGTATTTTCTCACAGAGTACAATTATCTGATTTGGTACATGTAGAAATATAATTACAGTTAAATATGACGGTGTCTTCACATGAACACACATTAGTGTGATGTCAGATTAAAAGGCCGCCCTCACCGTTGTCACCGTGCTCCACCCAGGTGAAGGTGATTCCCCCCAGGTGGCTCTCGCTGAAGCGTAAGAGGAAGGTGCCGGGCTCTCTGTCCTTCAGCAGAGCTCGCTCCATCTCCTTACTCACAAAGCCCATGATGTAGCTGCACACATAGTCATGGTAGAGAGAAAAATCACCTTTTTATGCTGGGAACCATAATTGTCTCCTGATATTCCTCATATATAATAATTCCTATAATTAATGTTTAGGATGAGTCACTCTTCTGCTTCTCTGTATAATCCTGGATATTAAAACCAAGCATGAAGCAATCAAAGATAGTTACAGGAAGCCAAACTGAACTATTTTAGTACAGGAGATCCGGCCCCAAATCAGAGCGGGTCTGTTGCATTACATGCCGTGTGTGGTTTAGCTGTCATAAGGTTGCTCTGAACTGTAGATACTTTTGTTCCTTTCACACACACACAGAACTTTATGTTCACTTATTGATCTTTGCTGCTCCCGGTCGGGAGTCAATCTAAGCAGGAAGTGGCTTCGTTATAATATCCAGGTCAAAAAAAGTTGCAATAAACATGAAACACACTTTATTGGCACAACAAAATTCTTCCAGTGAAACCCGTCCGCCAGGCAGACGGAGGCAGCAGCCGCAGAGCAGCTCACCTTGTAAAGGTAGGGATCTTTTTTATGATGAAAATGTGATGAATAATGGTGTCATCAGTCATTGTCGATTCACTGTATAAACTATATTTTTTAAGTGGACATCCTGGATTATGGATGGGCACTGGATTAAATTGTCTTAATCTATTATAAGGAGAATAACGATTGATTATCGATTACTTATTAATATTTCTATACTGACAATCAATATTTATAGCCTATATTTACAGTAAATAAAGTGAAATTAGAAAAAACCTTGTGCATTTCCTTATTTAGATTTTTACTACAATATGAACGACTTTTGTGGCCGTTAAATGGGATTCATTCAATGGTTATACTGGAAAATATGTGCTCACATACAACTTCAGCACCAGTTTAAAGATGCATTCAATTAATCAATTAAAAGATAATGCAATCGATTAAAATCTTAAAGATCGATTAACCGGTCATCGATTCATTATGCCCATCCCTATCCTGGATGGCATCTAAATGCCTCGGAAACCGCAGCAGACCACCTTATGGCTAAACTACCATCACAATTTATTCCACTGAGTTAGGGATATAATGAATAACTCTCAGGGTACTAGCAGCGTTTTAAGAGTTAACGTGTTTCTGGGATTACGCATTTAGATGCTTATTATTAGCTAATAAGCATCCATGAGAATAAATGTGTTGCATTTTATCTGTCTTCTGTTTTCCCTCTGTATTATCAGTGTATCATAAATCAATGTACAGCAATACTAGAGAATAAATTGACCATAAAGAACGATTAAAATGAGACCCTGACCCTAGAAATGATACTTTATCAGACATTGGTGCTTTAGTTGGTAAAGCTATTTTAAGAAAACACTCAGAGCTGTATTCTTATTTGAGCTCCATGAAATTGCAGGTAGTGACACGCAGACAGTGAGCGATCTTGTTTTCCTGAGCAAAGGGAAAAAAGAAATCAAACACAAACATAGAGAGAAAGGAAAATAAACTGCAGCCTTTTTTCAAAGGAAATAAGAGTTTTTTGTTTGCTTTCTTTTCAAATAGTGGGAAAAACATTTGCAACAAAGCTGAGAGCAAGGTTTGAGTGGGCCAGACGGGGTTGACGGTGTGATGTGAGAGGTGAACTTGTGGCCTACTTCTCATTCCAGACTGGCAGGAGGTGCTTCTTGATGAGCTCCAGGATTGAATCCAACCACATCCAGAAACTGAAAGGCTTTCCTAAAATATTCTCCTTAAAGATGGAAAGACACAAGGAAAAAAATGTTTCCTCTTTTGCATTTAAATGGAATTATTCAAGAGATGGATTCAGTCTGAACAAACATAACGAGGATCAACATGACATCGGGTAATTGAAGTTTATTTCTCAATGGCCACAAGGTGGCGCCATCACTTTAAAATATGGACTAAAGAACAGGTTACCTTGGAAAACTTAGACCAGGAGACCTGATAGTCTCCACAGGAGGCATGCTGGCCTGCAGAAACATACACAAGACACCATTAATGGATAAACACTTGGATAAAGTACACTTCTACAGTTGTACCTTTATTTCATTTTAAATATCTGAAAATACCCAAAAGCTTTTCCCCCAGCATGGCCAGCTGCTCTTTGTTGAGGCCTCGTCCAGCAAAGGTGGAGAACTGCCAGCTGAGGACCTCGGAGAGCTGGCTCCAGTTGGCCCGAGGAGGGTTGCCGAAGAACGCGAGGTTCTACGGATAAAATGAGGAAGAGGAGGGAGAAGGCGGGAAAACTAGACGGTTATTAACCATGCAACGTGGCCGTAAAGCTGTACCAAGACACGTTTTTTTGCAATTTTGCACCTTAAAACTTCTTAACGTATTTACTACAGAAGACCAAAAGGTTGGAGATGTTTTGTTTGATTCACTAATAGTGGAAATAACCCAGTTCAACCAGTATGTGCCTCTACAAACAACAGTAAAGATTGTTTATTGTCACACTTAGTACATCTCAAGGTCAGTTTTTTTTGTGCCATTTTCTGATTTCAGTGATTCAAAAAAGTTTCTTTATTTTTATCATTATGACTTTTTATTTTTCATATTTCTTTTTCTGATTTTGTGTCAGTGCAGAGCCCCGAATGTTGCTCTCCAATGTGTGCAACTTCATCCTCGGTCATTTGCCTGCTGTTCAGTTTTTTTTCTGTCAGGTTGGTCAGGGCCAAACCCTGTGTAAAAGGATTTTTCTTGAAGAAATGACCACATTTTCTTTCATTTCCTCCTCAGCTATTTTCTCCTCAGGTTTGTTCACCATCCATTTGGCACCGTGACATCCACGTTTTGTATATCTGGACATCAGGGGTGTGATTTTGATTGACAGCTTTCTAATTCGATAAATAAAAAAAGAGCCTAAAACAACACTAATTGGCCAGGTATCCAACGATCTGCGTCACGAGGAGGATCTTGACAAAACCAATAAGAGAGCAGCCTCAGGTGAACTGGGTGGCAAAAGTTTTAGGTCTCAAATTCTCACATTCACAGTTAGCCGGTACCCCTTACCCATGAAACATCTACGTTCACAATGAAAATTATAAGACAACAGCACATTCTCAGTCAACACTAACGGACTACCTACCAGCAGCCACGCTGCGTGAGAAAGAAATATCAATGTATTAAGTTTAGTGATGGTAGTCTTCCTCAAACTGTTTCAGAATAAAGGTTAAATCTATTATAGCTCTATTACAGGTCTTAGTATAGGTACATTTATTTTAGGTATAAGCTGCTTTAGCTTTAGCTAAATGTGTGGCATAAACGTAAAAACTGCTTGTAGTCATAGTTCAGCAGCTCACCCTCGGCTCATCGGTCAGGAGGTTGTACCACATGACGGAGGCCCAGCCGCTCGGCAGCTGGCTCACGTTAGAAATCACCACTAATGGCAGGGAACATGTCTGTGGACAAAAGAATAGTTTTAGAAAAGTTCTTTCTTAAAAAATAGCTCACATCATCTACAAAAAAAGACAATCAAACACAGTGAAAAAACTCGCTGACCTCCAGGTCGATGGTGAGGCCCTGGACGGTGAAGGAAGCCTCAAAACTGAGAGAGTGAAATTCCTCCGTCACAGAAAGCAGGCCCTGAAAAACCCGGCAAACACGTCAGAGCGGATCAAAAAGCGTGCCAGCGCGCGCGTGTTTTACAGCGATGCTCGGACATTAACAGCTGCTGACGCTGAAGGACAAACACAAACACTCTCACCTCATTCCCCTTCGTGCCATTTATGTATTTCTTTTCTTTCAGCTGCTGTAAGACACAAAGTATTTTTCAGTTGCCTTAAATACAACATAATCAGACTAGCTGATCCGAATTTTATAACAAAAAGCATCATGTCGACTACATTTAGCGTTTATAGAGCGGTGAATGTTGTCATACCAGATGTCTGAACTCCACTGAGAGGCAGCCGTTGGAATAGTCCTCAATGTCCATCACTTTAGTGTTGTTGGTAAGGATGAAAAACTGACGACTTCTGAGGGGAAAATGGAGGTAAAACAACAACAGAGTCACGTGTTTGCCTGAATCAGACCCTGCCATATTGCTATAAAAAACAATACCAAAAAAAGTCTGGACTCTGCGTAAAATGTAAATCATCAGAATGTGATCATTTTTAGATCACATTTAATTCCCAGCTGAACATCATGTCAATGTTAATAACTCATCATGAATCAGATGCAGCAACGCGTCAGTGAAAAGCAGCTCCAGGTGATGTTCAGCATCGTGTAGCATCTCCTCTGCTTCTAACATCTGTCTGTAAACATCTGGAAGTGAGGAGAGTTGCTGGAGTTTTAGGAGAGGAATGTCGTCCCGTTCTGGTCTGATGCAGGATTCTAGCTGCTCTACAGTCCTGGACGTTTGCTTCCATGATGCTCCAGATGTTTTCTACTGGCTGCAGGTCTGGATACAGCAGACCAGTTCTCCTGTGCAGCCATGCTGGTGTGATGGATGCAGGATGTGGTTCAGCAAAGAGACGATGTATGGATGGGAGCAGATGTTGCTCTAACACCTGCATGTACTTCCCAGCATTGATGGAGCTCTACAGATGTGGAAGCTGCCCACGCCATCGGCTCTGTGCTCATGATGTTCTATTCCTGCTCTTGATGCAGGTAGTTATGTTATGTTATGTTTCTTTCTTCCTCTGCCCTGCTGCTCTTTGTCCAAAAGTCCTGGATCTGGTCAGCTGGTCTCCCAACACAACTGATGAAGTCGTTTCTACCAGAAAAAGGGAAGCGCTGACAGAACATGATGGATTCCAGTGGAAGGTCATGTGTCTGTCGCTTCTTTCTGTGGCCGACGTCTTCATTTCCTGATTCACGACAACAGGGTTTGTGCTGTTTGGAGCAGGCAGTTTCCTGGTTTACTGCAAAATTCAGAGACTGTCAGCAGTAGGTGGCAAGCTGCTTGGATTTTGTGGCTTGGCCTGAAGTCACCATTGAGACCGCTGAGAGACTTGATCACACAAAAACATGTCCAGCCTGACCAAAAACTACAGCTGTTACAGATGTGTCGGTGCCATGAAATTCAAAATAATCTAATATTATCAATGAAATTGAATGAAGTTAAATCTGGCTTGTTATTTATGTGTTGTTGGGGACAGAATCTGGTTACTGAGATCAGCAAATCGTCCAATTTTGTTGCTGTTCATCATCTGAGGAAGGTATCTGGGCAGTTTAGGTGTGTGATTATATGCTGAAATCTGCACTCGTCTAAATAAAACAACGTTATGTTTTATAAGGAAACAGCCATGTGACCTTGTTTGAAGAATATAGGCTAAATAATAATTATCTTTCATTTGTGTAAGATTTGATCCGCAGAAAAATACACAAGAGCGTCAAATGGTTACTGAAATGGTTTGTACTCACACTCTGCCTGGAGGAAGATCCCTTCAAACACACAAAGGTGAATAAATGTTAATAACAGGAATCATTTTAAAATAACACAGAAGAGAAATACTGCAGTTTTATGTTTTTCATGAGAATAAAACAAACTTGTCAAATGTTGTCTTGACTTTCAGCTGATAATCCACCTCTGGAAGTTTGACAAGAAGTCTGCCAGAAATCAAGACAGAGAAAAAAAACATCACTTGAATTGTAAACATACAGCAATAAATCAGCAACAAAAACTATATGCCCAACGCATACATGTAAAATATAAAAAAAGCTCAGATATTAACAGACAAACAGGGTCATTATGTGGGATGGTGATACCTGACTTTGGTGGTGAACTGAACTCCAGTCTTGATGATGAGGGGTTTCTGTGGATGAGTGGGCATGCAAGGCTGCTTCTCCACCACAAACGAGCTGAAAACAAACCACAAGAAGCACAAACAGCTTTCACATTACAGCTTACATCGTTATATTCACTGTGTAAGGAGTCGTTATTCTGCAAGCAGCGGGCAAAGACAAGCTAGATATTTATGCATCAGTCTAATGTGCATGTTTTATCAGGCAAATGGAAGTGTGTTGAATGAACTTTAAAAAGTTCTGTTTTTCTGAGTTAATGAGGTAACAAAGAAACACTGCTGTGCTTTGATGGACATCATGCACTGCTTGCTGACACTGCCATTGAAATTAGGCACATATGATAAATTCAGCTTATCTGAATACAAGCACTGTAAACTGGAAAGAATATGTTTTAAAAGATCTGGAATCAATAAATAAGAAAACTTTTCAAAGTTTGACTCTACTGTAATCTGTGTGACAGGGGGGTTAGGAAAATTATTTCATTAACTGAGAAAAACTATATTATAATAAAACCTTTCCTCAAAGTGATGCAATACGCTTCCATAAAACCTAAAACCAGATAAATCAAAACTATAAAGCTAGAATAAGAGAGTGGTTCCCTTACAAAACCCTGCGGACCCCTTCCAATGCTGAAACCATGCTTGGTTTATTCTTTCTTACTTACTATCAGTGATACCTTCTGACTCCTTTTCTGTCATAAAGCCAGAAGTAAGTTTAATTACCAACATACAACAAAAAGGTAAAAAAGGGACAAATCATTTGCACCATGGCATGTTCAGACTGGCTAATTAGTAAAAAGGCCTCAACGCACTGATTCCATGTGAATAATACTTAAATAATAAAATAATTAACACTTTAGTGCATGAATTTTTAAGAACCAGAGCCACATGTCTGCATACAGTAATTAACTTACATGGACATATACATTGATGCTTTTTCACTTCTTAATCATATTTTGTATTTAATTAATGTATTTTTTATATCTTATTCAAAATAATGAATTAAATAGGATTTTCCTATTTCTATAAAACAGATATTCTGTAAAAATGTGGCTGTATCATTTTCTTTTCCTGTTTATCACAAAAGAAAGTTTGGTTATTACAACGTATGAATGTACATATATAAATTTTCATTCTACAGTAAGTGATGGTGTATTGCATGACTCACTGATGTTCCCTG
>JBBDHI010000013.1:26287499-26300424 GCA_037177115.1 Craterocephalus stercusmuscarum
GCGTCGTCCATGAGCCGAGCCATACCAGCTGTACGGGACGGTCTCATTCGTATGTTGCCCCGTTATGTGAAATTCCCTTATAGGCCAACTCTGGCTGAACAGAGAAACATCAAAATGCAATTTGCTGCAAGGAGCCGTTTTACAAATGTAATCGGAGCTGTAGACCACATGCATACTGCATTAATGGCACCTTCTGGAAATGAATTTGCTTTTGCAAACTGGAAGTATTTTCATTCAATAAATGTGATGCGCAAATGTGCCTCACAACTATAGTGGCACGTTGGCCTGGTTCAACACATGGTTCCTTTATACTGCTGAATAATAATGTTGGGAACAGGATTCAAGCAGGGGCCGTGGGCGATGGCTGGCTTCTAGGTAGCCTAATTTTCTTTTTTTTTCTTTTTTGCATTTAATGCGACATTCTTTACTGTTCACAGCATTTTATATTTGTCATTTGTGTGTGACGAGTCTTCACAATTATCATTACAATCTCTAATCCATTTAGTTAATTTTCTTAAGGTGACCAGTGTTTTTTCTTGTCTCAACCTCGGTCACCAACACCTCTATTTCTCATTCAGTGAAATTCCTTTTCTTTGTCTTTCTTAGCACCTTCGCCATGCTTATTTGGACAAAAGGTGGAAGCCTGCATTTTATTTATACTAATTTGCATATTTATTACTGCGCGAGGACAGTCGGCAGGTGCTCTCTATTTCACGCAGACTGGGATGTATAAAGGAAGAAAGCGCAGCTTCATGCGTGCGCACGGCTTTATACATCTGAATTTTTCTGTGAGCCGCACTTAGTGTGAAAGCTGCGCCATCTTTTATACATGAGGCCCCTGGATGAGTCTATGTGAATTGTAGCCTCAGTTTCCTGTTCTTAGCTACAGGAGGGGCCCCCGGTGTGATCTCTGCTGCTGGAGCCCATCTGCTTCACGGCCTGATGTGTTGTGTGTTCAGAGAGGATGTTCTGCAGAACTTGGTGTGACTTCCTGGTTTGTCTTTCTATCATCTCCATCCAGTCTGCCCATTCTCCACTGACCTCTGACATCATCAATATTCTGGTGCAGACAGCTGCTGCTTACTGGATATCTTCTCTTCTTCAGACTATTCTCTGTAAACCCCAGAGATGTCTGTGTGTGAAAATCCCAGTAAATTCTCAGACCAGCAACCATGCTACGTTCAAGTTGCGAAAATTGTTGGATCTTCTTTCTTCCTCATTCTGCTGCTCAGATTGAACTTGAGCAAATTATCTTCATCATGTCTACACGTGCTGATGAGATGTGTATTAAACAGCTGAACAGGTGGACCTGATTAAGTGGCTTGTGAATGTTGTTATCTGCATACTTTTTCTGTTAAGCTGTCTGAGCTGGAGCTGTTGTTTGTCTCTCAGGGTTTGTAGGTCTGTTCAACCTGCTGCTGCTGTGGCCCGGCTTCCTCCTGCTGCACTACACCGGCTTCGAGGCCTTTGAGCTTCCCAGCCAGCTGGTATGGACGTACATCCTCATTAATGGCCTCATTGGAACAGTTCTCTCTGAGTTCCTCTGGCTCTGGTGAGAAACTTGTCCTTAATTTAGTCACGTCACAAATACCTGGTAACTTTTTAAGGATTTTCTGCTTCATCATTTTCTTTGTGATGACTAAACTGTGTTTGAATGAAGCAGCTTAGCCTCAGATTTAGCCTTTAGTGCTTGTTTCTGTCTCCAGGGGCTGTTTCCTCACGTCGTCTCTAATCGGGACTCTGGCGCTGAGCCTCACCATCCCTCTCTCTATTATGGCAGATATTTGCATGCAGAAGGTAACTTTTAATCCACGGCTGGCAGATGAAGCTGATTGAGGTTTATTTTCTGTAAGAATCTATTTATATTGGGTAAGCTGTCCAAACTGAAAACAGATGGTTGGATCTAAACTGTGTTTTTAGTCTTTAGTCAGTTATCAGTTGAAGTTGTAACTTGCGTTATTTTGTGTTGACAGGTGCCTTTCTCGTGGCTATTTTTTGCTGGGGCCGTACCTGTCTTCCTTTCCTTCTTCATCGCCACCCTTTTATGCCACTACAACAACTGGGACCCTGTCATGGTGGGGCTGAGGAGGGTGTATGCTTTTATTTGCCGGAAACATCGCATTCAGAGGTACACACTGTTTGACTTCATAGTGGAATTACACTTCACACAACAACCACTGATCAGGCTTAAAACCCGGCTTCACAAGGCCTATGTTTTCTGTCTGAAATGATATATCCAAAATAAATTAAAAACATCCTCACAGCTGCAAGGACTGTGTGTATGATCCCGGTCTCAAAAAAAAGCTGAGAGGTGAGATTTCATGTCCCATGTTCTGTGTCAGAGTAAACTCACCTGGGACATAGTAGGACAGGGATCCTCAGTTTGTCCTACGAAGGCTGCAGTCCAGCACATTTCCATGTATTTCTGCTCCAACACACCTGAATCTAATTACTGAGCCATTGTACACAACTTGATTGGCTGGCACATCCATTTAATTTGGTGCAGGTGTTTTGAGGCAAGAAAACATTGAAAACTTGCTGGATTGTAGCCCTTGTAGGACTAAACGATTATGTCCTGTGAAAAGCAGAGGACAGCAGCCCTGTCCATCTGGGAATGAGGAAAGTAATGTCTGATGAGGAACTCTGCTCCCGTAGAAGCTAAAAAAAGCCTGTGAGCAGTTTTCCAGATGTTTTAATGGAGGCGTTACGCAGGTAAATATGTCAGGAAGCCAGCAGCCTATGTTGATGATGGAGGCCTTTATCAATGGTCAGTCGGTAGAATCCAGGGACTGTCCCCACATTCACCTTAGAAACACCATGAGAAGAAGTAAAGTCTAAGATACTATTATATGAAGAGTGAATATTTCACTATAAAACCTCCCTCATCTCCGTGGAAACCACCAGGTCCTCCATGATTAATTATAAACAGAGGCAGAGTCATTGGAGAACACCTTCACAGAGTTTATTAGACCTGGAATAAAACTTTTCACCACAAAGCAGCAAAAGTAAAACATGATTGATGCTTCCTGCTGCTGTTTCCCAGAGTTTGTGTCCCACAGTGATGAGACGGACTCTTTGTAACCAGCAGAGTCTCTGATTTCACATGACTCCTTGTTTGCTTGGAGCAAAGCAAAAGCTTGTTTGCTTCAGAAGCTCTAAAGTGGTCGGTGCGATTTCCAACTTTTGGTTTCATTCCCATATAATAACTTTCAGTTTGAGCTGTGTTGGTTTGGATGCTGATGCTTGGTAGAGTCGTTTAGCTGAGTTTTAGTACAGTATGTGTGTGCATACATCATCTGTGCTGCATCTATCTCACGTCGCCCCCTACAGCAGACTCTGGTCAAGAAGAGGTAAATCTTATTAACTCTAGCCTGACTGCCATCAGGTGCTAAGATGAGATCCTCAGATCCCTTGTGAGACCATAACCTGGTGCAGTTGGCCCTGGGTTCCTCCTAATACAAGACAATGCTAGACCTAATATGGTGGAGATATGGGTGGAGTGTGTCAGCAGTTCCTGCAACACGTATTCATTGATGTTATGGACTGGCCTGCCAATTCCCCAGGCCTGAATCCAATTGAACACATCATGTCTCGCTCCATCCACCATTGTCAAGCTGCACCATAGACTGTCCAGGATGGGCGGATGCTTTAGTCCAGGTCTGGGAGGAGATCCATCAGGAGAACATACACCCCCTCATCAGGAGCATTCAGGCGTTGTAAGGAGGTCATACAGGCACGCACAGGCCACACACACTACTGAGCCTCATTTTGGCTTGTTTAAAGGACATCACATCAAAGTTGGATCAGCCTGTGGTGTGTTTTTCCACTTCAATTTTGAGTATAACTCCAAATCCAGACCTCCATGGTTTGATACATTTGATTTTCATGGATCAGTTTTGTGTGATATTGTTGTCAGCACATCCAACTATGGAAAGAACAAAGTATTTAATACAAATATTTCATTCATTCAGATCTACAACAAGTTACTTTAGTGTTCCCTTTATTTTTTTGAGCTCACACACAATTATAAACACACACACAAACATGCATATACATGTGTGGCCTAGATATTGCACGTGTAATATTTTGCAGAAACCTTTCAGAGCACTTACAAGCAACCATTCACTCATTTTCTAGATTCTGTGGAAACAGCCCAGTGGCACCACAGTGTGACAAGAGATGGACATGAAGAGCAAATATACTATTAGAAATCATTCTTTGACTGTCAGGCTGGTGGCAGCAATGATCTGTTGTATTTTTGTATCGACGCCTCTTATCTGAACACACTTATTTTCTCACTGTGTTGTGTAGAGCGTAAAGAGATGTCCGTTATGTTCAGCAGCTTTTTTAGCGTTCCCTGGACAACCTGCAGATTTCCCCCAGCGACAGACTTCTGCAACTACATCAAGAAAGAATGCAGGACTGGAAACCAGTACTGCTCCCAGTAGACCATGAACAGACTCAATAAAAGCCAATATGATTTAATAATATTAATAGCTACATGATTTTTTTACTTTTTGTAATTCTGGGGGACCTGTAGAGTCTGCATGTTCTCCAGCTGTGTGTGGGTTCTCCCTCGGCTCCCTCTCACAGTCCAAAGACTCGCTGCCAGTGAGAGTCGGTTGTTTCGGCTTAGGGTGTACGCCTCATGTACGCCCTGATGTTTTGAGGATTTCTCCGGCATTTCTGCCACTACTACATAAATACCAAAAAACCCCAAACAACCTGTTTATGATTGATTCACCGTTGTGTTTAAACTCACTCATGAGTAGAAACGCTCAGCAGCAAAAGGGATAGCTCCAGTCTAACTTCTATTTAAAGATGTTTCCTGTAAAAATCTGTAGCTTTATGTGACTTTAGGAAAGTCTGTCTTATTTGACTCATAATGCGTTCATCCATACAGAATTCTTTTCTTTTTCAGTCACATTTAGCTGTTAATTGAATACAATCACGTTCCAGTGGTCCACTCGATAATGTCAGATGTGGTTACCATGGTAATTCTGCAAAAAGCATGAAAACAGACATGTGCTTAATGGGGGAAAATGCTGCCTCCACTGTTTGTTCAAACCAATTAGTAGTTTGCTCCACCTCACACGCACATCTGAGGCCAGGCTGCATGCTAGTCCATTAAAGTCATCGCAGGAAGTGAGCTGTAGCTAAAATGTGGATGTTGTCACGAAAGGCTTTCAACCTGATTTTTCCAGACGTTGAAGCTTTTTGAGGATTAAAAAGGACGAGAATGATTGTTTTCCTGGCATTATGAAGCCTTTTTAAGAAAGACTGACTGTTACTCTGACGTACACTTGCGTCTTCTTCTGTGACATTCTCACAAGGATGATAGACTCCGTATTTTGTAGCTCCCAGTCTTGCTAAGTTTCATGTGTAATCGCTGTGAATGCTCGACTGACTCACCTCTCTGCAGCAGCTCCATTCTTCTAAAAGGATGATTATTATAATGATGTCTGTCAAAATGATGTCTGTGATGATTGACATGCCACCACCTTCCCTCCAGACTACCCGAAGACAGCGAGCAGTGTGAAAGCCTTATTCCTCTACACACAGTCTCTCCCAGTGAAGGAAGCTTCTGTTTGTGATCCAACAGCCAAACAAAAAGTAAGTGATCTCCCAGCCCTTCCACACGCAGTCTGTGTGGTTAGCTGCTCAGCCTGTGTAAATGGGAGCTGCATACAGTAAAACCCTGGTTTGATCAATATTAATGTTCAACAGTTAAAAAATAAATCCAAATCTCATCAGTCAATATTTTAGAGACAGAACATAAACGGCATATAAGATGTTGAAAGTGAAACATTTGAGCTCATTATGAGTCTGATGCAGCAACATGTTGATGTTCAGCCTTGTGTAGCATCTGCTCTTTCTACTGGTGAGAGGCCAGGATGCAGCAGACCAGTTCTCCTGTGAGGCCATGCTGGTGTGATGGATGCAGTCTGTGGTTCAGCAAAGAGACGATGTCTGGATGGGAGCAGATGTTGCTCTAACACCTCATAGATGTGGAAGCTGGCCACGATGCAGCCCCATCCCGTCAGGCTTCTCAGCGTTCCACTGATAACTACACTTAGACTTTAGACCAGGTCCCTGGACCTGTCAAAATGATGAAGCCCTTTCATATGTTTACATCACAGTTTAAAGAAAAAACAGTCAATAACAATAACCGAAGCTGTCATCGGTTTCTACTGTATGGTTGCTGCTAGTAGCTGATTAATCTCAGAGTCTGTTTTTTTGACTTGTGTTCAAAGGATCAATAGATGTTCTGCATGTGAACATGTAGAACTGAGCTGGAAGCGCCCTCTCTGCAGAGTATGCTTCCAGTAAAATCTCCCATCACCACCATTTTAAGTTTAGTCAAACTTTCTTCTCCATCTCCCACAAAATAACTGCCAGCAGGCAGAGAGGTATTCACAGCTCAGCGTGCAGTTTCTAATAGAGATGTTAGCTGAAATGAAGCTGGTGCAGACTAATGGCTCTCTGTTAGATTCTAATGAAAAGAAAACACACGTTTATATGTGTGTGTGCTCTCTGATGTGGCCAAAAGTGTGACAATTCTGCTGTGTAATTTATCACAAGCATTTATAACAAATAAGAGGTTAGGATATTTTCCCTGGAAAGAAAAGGCTTGCATGATGTGAAAAAAAGGTCTTTCACAAAAAACAAGAACCAAATTTAAGCTTCAGCGTGATGCTAAAGCCAGAACATTAAGACCACTGACAGCTGAGGTGAAGCAATTTTTCTCATTTTATTAAACTAAGTTACTGTTTGATGCTGTAGCATGACCCAGCACAGCAGCAGACCAGACTCTGGTTTAAAAGGTTTATTTTTGATGTGTAGAAAGTCCCGGATGGCCAGGCTGGCTGTCTGCTCTCAGCTCTGTGTCTTCCACCAGGACCTCAGCACACTGCTGCAGATAATTAGGCACATAGTTCAGCTGCACCAGCCTGCCTCACCTGCTGCTGCCCCCTGAACCGCAGCCATGCCCACCACCACACACGCCTGTGTCAACGATCTGCAAACCATTAGAAAGAAGTAAAAATTATGTAAATGAATTAAAAACATACAAATCCTGCAACCATGCTCTCACGTGCAAAAATAAAGTCAGTATATAACCAAAATGAGTCTTTTACGACTTTCTGTTTGTTGCCAAGCCCAGTCTTTGTCAGCAACAATAGAAATATAACTTAGCCACAAAATGTGTTAAGACTGGTTAAAGTATTTTAAACTATAAAGTATTTTTCCTAAATACTTTTAAAATCATTAATGTAACATTGCCTGTCATAAAAAATACTATTTTACCCACTGGGACTGGGGAAGTGCCGGGAAAAGCTTGATTATACTTCATATATCTGCATGTAAATGTGCCGTTAATGTTGGAAAGTTTGTGAATAAATTGTAGCTTTTCAGTTGTTTAAATGGACGCTGCATCTCTGTGGTCACCAGCCCATGATCTCCATCCACCACGCTGTTGCTGTCTGGTTCGGTACTTTTCCACTCAGTCCGGTGGGTTGTTTTATCCAAACAGATTTTTTGAGCAGTGAAACAATTTGTTCCAGTTACATGTTTCTCAGTCTGTTACAATATGAACTATGTTGATTCATATAAACAATATAAAACTAACATATTTGTTATGGTTATATGTGATTAGCGACGTGTCCAGGTGTATACCTCCTCTCATCTGCTGATTGCTGGGATAGGTTCCAGCTTCCCTGCACTGGACTAAGTGGTGCAGAAAATGAATGGGTGGATGATAGATAATTAGAGCCCGCCCGAGTCTGTTACGTTCAGTTCTGCCTCAAACTCACGTTGTACAGATAAAGGTGCTCAGACTTTACACATCTTTTTTCTCTTTTATTAGTATGGTCATTTAATGCTTATTTTATTTATATATATATATAATATTCTGTATCATTGTTAATGCAACCGTCGCTTTATTTATGAAGATTTTATCTTCTCATCTTCCACTATGCTGTGATTTTGTGACACTGGTGCCACTGGTCTTAGGATGCATCTGGAACTCTATAATGACAGAACATTAAACTGTATCATTGTGGATATTTTTGTCCATTTAGGGACTTTTTTCCTGTAAATCTGTCTGTAATGTTGGCTGGTAGTGCAGATGTTTTTTTTGTTTTTTTTTTAGAATTAACTTAATCAAATAGCCTCTAGGCCTGTCATGCTGCTGATTTTAGCAGTGAACAATAAAAATGATAAATGTTTCTAAATATAATAATAAATAATGAACCTCAAACTTTGCAGAACACATTATTATGTAATAGCTATTAGATGAAAAAAAAAAGTCTGGTTAGGACAACATAAAACATCCTCCCTTCTCTGTTTTCTCACAGTTGTTTCTTCTCTCCAAAGGTGGCCATCGTGGATCTTGTGAAGCTGAAGACCTGGAAGCTTTAAGAGACGTTAAACTTACCCCAGTGCCTCCTGTTCATCTTATTTATTTACAACTGTTTAGAAACACAATCTGTCTCCCTTCATTTCAACAAGCTTTCTCTCCCCTTCTATTTCTGCATTGCTGTGAGCAGACGCAGGTTCAACTTTTACTCCACCTCTGTGTAAAGAAACGTTACGGTACGACATGGTGCTGGACTTTATCAGGAGCTACTGCAGCATCATGTACCCTTACACGTCAATCATAACGATGACTGAAGAGCAGAACGTATGTGTGATGATAAAAGCTGAATAATAGTAAAATATTACACCTTTATACAATTATACAAATGACAATCTATTAATCTCAGACTTTCCATAGGAAGAAGTTTATTAAGGAATATGTTTGATGATAATTCCAGCACCACCTAAACTTTGAGTCCTGATTACAGTGCTGGTATCTTAAAACCCTTTTATGAGTCAGACTACATACGTGCATTCTCCTGAGCAGAGGAGAAGATATTTATGGTGGAAGACTGACCTTCTGGATAATTTGCATTTTTATTCAAACATTGTACAGATTTACTTTGAGATCTCAGATAAAAAGAAAAAATCTGTCTCATCAGTGACTTTCTGCCTCCTCTGTCGGTGCTGGATCCCGACCACCTTGGCTAATATAAGCATAACCTTTGAGCGTAAACAGATCTGTCAGCCTTCTACTATAACCTGTAAAATGCTATAATCCTCTGCTTGAATCAAGGGTTACCTTTTAAAAAGGACGTCTATACTGTACACAGTAAAACACGAAGATGTTTTATTGAACTCAAACAACCAGAGATACAGAAATAAATATGATGAGCTTATTTTTATACATCTTTGTAAATCATGACTGCAGTTGAGATTATATGGCTCTGTTTTGGCTGTTGCATGTGATTGTTTTTGGGTTTCTGTTTGTTGGGAAAAAAGGTTTATTTGTGATTTTCTATGATGCTGCTTCTTTGAGCAGCCGGGGTGTCGGTCATGTTGTCCGGTATGTAAACACTACAGATAAAGGTGAAATGTCAATGTTATTCCACTCATCCTGTTAAATGTCAGATGTGTGTGTGTTTGTGTGCGTGTGTGCACATCATTACAGGTTTTATTGCGCTTATGTTTGACTGGCAGTATGAAGTGGAAGACGTTATAATGGCTGATCAGTGAGTTTTTACTGATAAATGGAAGATGTCGTTCATTGCTTGCATCTTTGATTTGGCCAATCTGTCCCACCTCCTGTCATAATTTCAAGTAATGCGTGATTTTGTTGTACATCCTGTGACCCAAATGAAGGTTAATTTGAATCTTTTATCATTGGTGCTTGTGGAATCATGGATGTGATTATTTTCTTCCTCAGGTTTTGTCTCATTTTTGTTGTTTCTCTGTTTTTATGAGTCAATGAAGATGTTCTACAATGGTAGCTTTCCTTTTTATCAATCCAAGTTCTTGAATAATCTTATTGTTTTTCAAGTCCTTTTTCATACTTTGGTGCACTATTAAAACACCTTTTTAAAGTTCTGTATCAAACGGAGCATTCATTGTGTTCAATAAATGGAGAAGATAAAAATAAACGTCTGCACCTTGTTGGCATAAATGTGTTGAGATGTGAGAAAAACATTGCAGTTCGTGGTGACTTAAAAATAAGTAAAAACTAAACTAAAGATAAAAATTACAAGTAGCATCCACATCCTTAATCTCGTGCTATGGAAAATATTAGTTCTCTTAAGGGATTAATTATTTTTTAAACATTATTATTAATGACAATTTATTTTAATTAACATAATTGGCCTTTAATTCAGCTCAGCTTTATTTGTAAAGTGCCACTTTACAACATCATTTTAGGCCACTTGCTGATTTGAGCCAATTTACTGCCCTTACAGTTATGATCCAGTTCATAAAAAATAATATCCATGAAAGGGAAACCAACAGATTGCATCAAATTTCGACTTTGAAGCAATCCCACAGTTCAGTCCTGAGCAGACAGGTGGTGGGTGACAGTGGAAAAGGAAAAACTCCATTTTAATAAATATGTCTTTATTTAGTTTTCAGAATGCGCTTTTATCTTTTTTTAAAAAATCTTTTTAAGTTTTTCTTGTTTATAGGACGGCTGTCCTTAAATTTTCTATTTTGAATAATTTTGTTTTATTTCTTTTACTTAATTATGATTTTATTCAGTTAGTAATCTCAGGGCCCATCTAAAGACAATTCAGTCCAATTAACCTGATTCTAATCCAACAAAAGTGATTTCCTAGCTAAGGAAACCAGCGAATAGCATTCATTCTTCCTCTCAGTTCAGTCCTCCATCTTGAGCTGCTCTGGCAGAAGGTGGAGAGGAAAACCTTCTATTCTAGCAGCATGCAAAATCTAAGGTCATTCATGGATATGAGCAATTTTAGCTAAAGAGTTTTTCCAGAGGTATCCCATGATCATGGAGATGGTAAGAAAACACTATTTGACCAAAGTTAATCGACGCGTCTCTCAGGGGGAAACTGCTAGAGCTGACAGAAAGAAGGTACTGAGATGTTCTGGGAGTTTCCCCTGCAGAGTTTGTAGATGAACATCTATGAATGTCCAACCATATAAATCATAGAGGAAGCAGTGATGACTGAGAGATTACACATTTGAAATTAAATTAAGCATGATACCCTGATTCAAGGCTCCTTAAAGTGGGGGAGGATGTACAGTACATCACCATGACCAATTCCAGACAGAAAGGCCATATCTATGACAACAGTAATGTTTCTACAGGGAGGGTAGAGGAGCCCAATGCATCATGGCATGTCTCCCACATACCTCGGCAAATAGCAGCAGAACTAGAGTGATGGATAAAGATCACTAAGCTACACCTAACTAAGATTTATCTGAAAGGAAAGTGTGAAGCGCAATCATGAAGAGGGCATCTGCTTCCTGAAGCCAAGCTGGGAGCCGGTTCCATAGAGAGGGTCTGATGACTGAAGGTCCTCTTATCAGTTTTATCTGCTGGTCTGTTCAGCACTTTGTAATATTTGCTTAGAAAAATCATAATTTTTCATGATCGATATATCTTTTTCAGTAAATAGTAAATGAAAGCAATAGGCTACAACAACAAATAAAGGAATTAGGTCAGAGCCCACAGAGGTTCAAAAACAAAAAAACAAGTGAGGACATTTAAATGTGTTTTTGTGTAGATGAGAAATCCTAAAATACTTGGTAAGATCTGGCTTCTGAGTGTAGAAGTGAAGTATTTTACTGACTGGGGTGGTTTTTCATTATGACTCATCTGAACACAACAACCACACACCCCTTTCAGCTGGAAACTCACCCCAGCAAGATCAAAACACCATTTTGTCTCAAATTTACCTGGTGCCACATTTTATTAACTACAGAACATCTGTGGGCCTTTTAACATGCATCACAAATGAAAATAATCTAATGGTTTATCTTTAATATGTCTTGCCTTTTCACAGATGTATTAAGAAACTTTAAATATTCTTATTCTCATGTTCATTCCTGTTGGTTCCACCAGGTTTTCTGATGAGGCTCCATTATTATAAACTAAATATATAATTCAAACGTGCATTTGCATTTATAGTTTTCTGTCTTTGGTGTCCTAACGCTCAAGTGCTTTGTTTACAGATCCATCACCAAACCGGACAGACTGACACCAAACTGAATCAGCTTAGGAATTT
This sequence comes from Craterocephalus stercusmuscarum, assembly GCA_037177115.1. NCBI lineage: Eukaryota > Metazoa > Chordata > Actinopteri > Atheriniformes > Atherinidae > Craterocephalus > Craterocephalus stercusmuscarum. The sequence continues at coordinate 26,299,592 of JBBDHI010000013.1, forward strand.
GTTAGTAAACCGGCTCATTTGGAGAGAAGTTCTGCAGAATCTAACGATGTAAAGCGGCTGTAGTTCCTGCTATGAAACTTGTTTTTTATTAGACATTTTCAGTTTCTGTTACAGTGTTCTTATTAATGTTGACAAGCTAACTGGTCTATATCTCATACCTCAACATATGTTGGAAGCCTCAGGCTGCCTCGAGCTGATTTCTGAGGAAATGTGATAACCTCTATGACTTGATGTCTGTTTTGAGACAGTACATGAAATAAGGGAGTCGCAGGCCCATCCTCATCATCGTTTGATCACAGGGAAACTGGCTGACTCCTCTGAGACTCATGCATATCTGTTTAAATAGAACAACCAGGTCATAAGGTACCAAATGTAAACCAGAGGCATTGCTAGGAAGTCTGTCATTAACCAATAACATTTTAAAAGAGCATCATATAATGAATTACATAAACAGTCTGTCTGACATTCAGTTAACTGAACCCAAAAGAAAGAACAAAGTAAGCTTATAAATGCTGACAAAAAAGCCAAAAGGTGCTTCCTGCCAAACTCACAGGATGAAACTGAATCCATGTTGACAGAAAATCCACAAACTAACAAGCCATAATAGTTGGAGCAGCTGAGGAGAAGGCAAAGAGCACATCCAGGAAAAACAAAGACTCCCTAACAAGGGATGAACAGAGAAACAGAGCTGGTTCTGCTATGACTGTAGAGTTTTTTATTTTTACTTTTTAGATTCTTTAGTGAGCGAATGACCATTTTCTCTGAAATTACTCATTTGTTATATTAATACGTAAATACGCTTTAAATTTTGAACCATTTTACTTTTGTTATGG
>JBBDHI010000013.1:26623953-26641220 GCA_037177115.1 Craterocephalus stercusmuscarum
ATTGAAGACTAGATTCAATACAATACGCTGGCTTTATTAAATAGCCAATTATTGTTTTTATGATTTGGCCTGTATGAGCACAGTTTTTACTTGTATGACCAGACTGGGAGAACCTTTAGTTGATATATGATTCCTTTTTTCCTTATGATTCCTTTTATTGGTTTTACTTTTAATGTTTCCTTTCCAATTTAGTTTTTATATTTCACCTCACATCCTCTGCCTTGCATAGTTTAATCAATTAATAAATTTCCTGTGTCTTTAATAGGGCTGGGATGATGGCTCACAAAACACATTTTAAGCGATTAGAACAATTTTAAAGGCCTATTAGAGAAAATCTAGAAAAAACAGGGCAACAATAGGGATAAGAAATAATTAATTGGTTAAGATGCGCTAAATAAAAAATAAAAAAACATGATATGAGAATACAACAAGCATGACAACCTTCTGAGACTAAAGCATTAGAATCTAACATGACCACTACCTTGATGTCTCGAATGGAGCTCTCAGCATCGACAGTTAATGCCGTCTCTCCACTTCCTCTGCGGGAGGATGTCCCACCTAGAGAGCTGAGAGTTGCCGCTGTCAAAGCAGAAGCTGCTCGAGGTCCCTGGCAAGACAAACATACAGTCAGGACAAAAACACAACCCAAAGTACAATATGTCACTAGTGTGCAATATCTTACTCACCTTATCCAGATATTCTTTGTCCTCCACCTGTAGAGACAAAGAAAACAAGTGTCAGAACAACCAGAGAAGATTGCACAGGCTAATGAAGACAAGTCATAATCCTCACCGCCATCAGCTCTGCTGTGCTTAGAATATGATCCATCACATCTCCATTACAATGCAGATCATTCATAGACATGATGTCAAAAATCTAAGAGAACCTCATCTTCAATTGTTAAGCACCAACACACACCAAACCAAGACAATATGGTGGCGTCCAATGTAGGACCACACAGACACAAACACAAGAAGCGAAGCAAAGCAGAAACTCCGCTCATGTTGGCCTTCTGACTCACATCAGAAAGGTCAGGGATAGTGATATCATCCAGGTCCCTGGGGAGCCCGCTGGCACCTGCTGCACTCCTCAAAAAACTGGCAACAGAACTGCAGTTGTCCTACAAACAGCCACCAGGGGGCGAAAGATGACAAGAAAAAGCCTGATGCTTTAACATTGATACAGAATGAGGAAAAACTTCAATGAAAAGCACCTGAAGAAGGTAATATCATAACTTAAGTTACAGATGATAACATAAAAGATTATAAATTAATTTTTACTCTTAAATCCAAATTGTGCTAACTGGCTTACATGAGGAAATAAAGAGCATCAACCACACACAAAGAATGCTGTAAGTTGTAGATAATTTAGTTAAGTAAAAGTAAGAATAAACAAGTATAATATCAGAGAACAGTTAAAAAAAATACATGCATACATGGGGTGAACATGTAAACTCTGCACAAAAAGGTCACCGTTTCAAACCCCTCACCAGTTCAAACCAGCAACCCCCTCTGGCTCAAACTCCACCTGGGGTTCAAATCAGCTAGGGTGGTGGTGGTGCAGCATGACAAGGAAGATCATTAATAAAATAGAAAATACAAGGGAGTACAATGACCAGATTGATGACCCTTCCTGAACCAAATTATTCTCTATTATTCAGATAGGCATTAAACCATTAAAGAGCATTCTCACACAAACCAACTGATTTCAGTTGATCCAGGATTAAATAGTGATCAAAAGCTTTTATAGATCACGAAATATGACACCTGTATACTGGTTTTGATCAAAGGACGAGAACATATAATTTGCAAATTGCAGTAGGTAGCTGTGAAATAGCCTGTAAAAGGCTGACTGGTTGGGAGATAAGAAGTCCAGATGATTTCGATATTTGCATAGTTATATAGCACTTCAGAATAGAAAATATCCTATGCATCTGTTAAATCAACTGAAATCTAGTCTATCGCATTATATTTTTACTTTATCTTACATTAATATATCTTGGTGGGAATTTGGTGATTTTGATCTTCCATACACAAAACACAATTGAATGGTAACTAAAGTAGTCAGACATCACATCAGATATGCTATCCAATTTGTGACTAGCATATCATAGTATACAAATAGTTTTTGAATCCTGGTTGGTTAGCTTTCTATCTTTGTGAATTGGTTCTGGCAACTAGGTCTCCATCATTGGAGAAGGAGTGATGCAGCCAGTTACTATTTAAGTCCCCTAGAATAATCACCTCACTGCTATATTTAAAGGAATTAATTTTTCATTGAGTCTGATGGGGCAGAGGGAGGTCTATAAACATTAGTATTTATTAAATGTCAACGTGAAAAATTATACTAATAAACAGAGATTCAAAACCAGCTGCCTCCCCAGCTAGATATACATTCAGTTGTCTGACTTTTAAAGACATAAATTGCCACACCACCTCCTCTAGAGCCTCTATCTGCTTTGTACATGGTCATAGTTGGGTATATTTAGGTAATCATTGCTTTACTACCATGTAGCCATGTTTCTGAGATAATAACAATACAAAATAGTAGCATACAAAAGGTAGCAAGCCTGTACATATAGTCAGTTGTCAGTGTTGTCACGATACCAGAAATTCAGTAGTCGGTACCAATACAAGTGAATTTACACGATACTCGATACTTGAATCGATACCACGGCAAAAAGGTCCTTATTTCTTCAAGATATCCCCCTCCTTTATTAAAGTATTTATCCCCTTACAATGTAAAAACTTGAACAGATAAATGAATAAAATGTATGCACTGGCACTTTGCCTTCATTTTGTTTTTGTTACTGTGATGAACATTTACTATAATGAACAAATAAGTACCTTTAAATACAATAATAAAAATATTTATGTAATGTTATGTCCTCAAGTACTGAACAGAAATGAACAATATTGTGCTTAATGCTTTCATCAGCATTATAAATCCCAGCAGCCAGAGATGTAAACATGAACAAAATAAAATATATATACAATAATAAAATAAGTCTGTAATGGTTTTAGACTATATTTTATTGATTCACGGACATAATGGATCACACTTGTGGTGCATTAACACCCTGATAGGTTTATGTTGTTTGGCCATAGAGACTTGCCATACTTGTTGAATCTACTGCGCGTGTCATTTTAAACCTTAAGGAAGTGTTTTGCTCTTGTGAGAACATGGTCAGTGTAAGCTCCCATAGCTGTATTATATAAAGGTGGTTAAACATGTGCATCGCCTCGTTATTAAAGACACCACAACACTCAAAGAATATTATTACTTTTAAGTCACATTATGCTTTGAGAACTCAGAGATATGTTGATAACTAACAATGCCTCGGTTATACTACAGAAGCTGCGACAGACCAGCGCGAGCGTGTTCCCCGCACATTCTGGCTACTGGTTTGTCTGTCGCGGCGTCCTTAATGTCGTTTACGCGCATCAGGGAAATGCCATGTGCTACTGTTTAGGCTATAAACAATGTAGTAAATGACGTCGTTTAGAGTAGATTATAGACACTACCCACTCAGCACACTTGGATTACATTGGACGAGCAGTATGGAGGAACATTACAAAGTTTTTGCGGACTCTTCTACGAGCTGAGGCGCTGCTCCCATTGCACTCGATGGAGCATCTTCAACTGTTTTGCTGGCAGCTGGCGGATGTACACATCTCGTTTGCAATACTCCAGCAGGGCCTGCAGTGTCTCCATGTGGAGCATTACGCACGGGAGTGGTGGAGTTACGTTTGCAGCAGTCAGACTGGCAAACTGATCTTGTCAGTCGGTGGAATAGGCTACCACAGTTATGATGATGCCACAGTTGAGGGTCCTGTCACTGTGACCATGCGTCATGGCTACTTGGTCACACACACATCTCTTTGGCTGAACGATCAGCGGGTGTGACTGAGATTTAAACCTGGGCCACTTTGCTACGATTCGGCTGTCAGTCAAATCACAGTCCTCCGAATCGAATCAACGAATCATCTACTATTAGGAGTCACCCCAAGAATTTTCTCATTCTTCTGACATTTACATATGGGCAGTGAAACAAACTTACTTTTGTTTTTAAGCTTTTTTGCGGTTGCTAACAGTGATGTTCTTCCACTCAAAATGGCGTCTCTGCAACAAATGTCACGTGACTGGCAGAGACCGAATTGGTCTTAAGCTGGGTTTATACTCGCGCATCGCCTCTGCGGCTACGCAGACCCTCTGTGTGTTTATACTCCAGCGTAGGTAAACGCGTAGGTAAATTTCCGGATCTGCAGGCAGCGACAGGCTGGTACCGGTCAATAAACATTGAAAGGCGGAGTCTTTTCAGTGCTTTATAATTTACAATCTACTGATTCCATGTAGTCATCAGTCTTTATGGGCCACTGTTAGATGAAATAAACAGTCCAATAATTTTCCATGCAAGTCGTTACTTTGTGGGTTTTGTGGCACAAATCACCAACACTGCTGCAGATCAGTGATGTAAACTGTCATCAGATCTGGAAGAATGCAATTTTATTTTACTTTTACCCGCTCAGGTATCCGGAAACTAGTATCACAATCTGACCAATCACAAGGGAGAGCTCCTGCGTCTCTGCGTCCGCGTAGTGGGCTGCAGTCAGGTCTGGAAGAGGTGTATGTAGAGCGGCGGTTACGCCGTTATGGTTGAGGAGTGTGGGTTAAACCATTGAATATTGGAGGGGCTGCAGACTACAACACCATCAGGTGTTAGCTGTAGTATGACACCTGTGTATAATGGATAAATAGTATTGATGCTGAGTGTTTCATACATGTCCTGTGTCGTAGTGGTAGAGCAGTTGGTTTGGACTTTTGCCGCCTCGGATTCAAATCCGACAGTGAACATGACTAATAGTAAAGTTTTGCCATTTGCATCACATTCAACCTGATTTTATATATAAAAAAAATTGGACTAATATATAATAACATACTATATATTAATATACAATATATTATATATATTAATGTATACTATATATTATACTACATAATATGATATTAAATTAAATTCATTATCACTTTACAAGATATACTTTGCATGTGAAATCACTTGGTGCTCTTGCAGCCATGAGTGCAATAACACGTAGGCTCCTATGCTGGGGGAAATGAACGTTGCAGCTCACTTTTCTGCTTGCCTGTTCTCCTCCACAGTAATCATGTAGTTGCTGTTGTGACAAATCAGTGATACACCGTACTGCTGAAGGTTGGCTGCATATCCCTGCCACATGTCAGCAGGTATGGCTACTTTATTAGGGATGGCCTCCTCCCGCGCGTCTCTGTAATGCCAGTGTCCCGAAGCACGCCAGTCGGTACCGGTTCGTGATCAATTAGGTTTTACTGGTCTCCGAAAATCCGCTTACTCTCCCATAAGTCTCCCATGCATCATCATCATCATCATCATCATCATCAGAAAAGCTACTGTACCAACTGCCGTGTGATTTTCAAATGAGTACTAATGTCAAATTGCCAACATAATATTAATTGTTAATTGAGACTCACACGTAACTTCCTGTGTAATGTGGGTAGGAAAAATAAGAATTTGTGATTCATGGGTATCAGATGGTGTTAAGATAGACATTGCTCAGCGAATTCCGTTACTTCTGACAGGTTAGGCAAGTATTTCCAATGCTAGTATTGGCCAAACTATAGCAACCACTCAAACTACATACTCAATCCTGCATTTGATTGGCTGAGCCTACTTTTTATTGATGTTATTTTTATGATCAATACTTGAACATCTTCGTCTTGCATCAACCATGTTTTTGTTTCTCTGATTGGCTTTTTTCCCTCCCCATTCTTTATGTGTATAATGTCCAATACCAAAAGGAAAAAACAAGTGTGACCTCCATAAAGACTCCAGTATGAACAGTTTATGGACCTGAAGTGACTGTGTTAATGGGGTAAATAAATACTATATTTTGTTACCATGGATCAATTTTGAAGTTGTCAACTCAATAACATGTTTCCAGTTGATCTTACTAGACCCCACTTCCACAAAATTGTCACGCCTGTCAGACTTTGGCGATAAAAAAGCCTGAAATTAATTGTAACATCACCATTCAGACACAGGTCACTTTGAAAACCACCAGATATTGATCAAATTTGAGAACACCACATTTCAAAGTGGTCAGAGTTGAATTTGAACATACTTTCCTCTGTTCAGTCTATTACTAGAAGAAATGTGATATAGATCCCATATGGACACAAAAAAGTCAGGTTTAGGCCACTTTTACTTGCAGCATTAATGTTGCCTTAGTATCAGATGTTTGAGTTTTATAGGTGGTGTGACTGGGGAAGAAACTCTCACCACTGGACTGGCCCGGGCTGAACTGGCCCTGCTGGAAGCTCTGGGGCTGCGATAATTAGTGTACTCTAAAGGCTGCAGAGAGAAAACATAATGCTTCTATAATTAACAAGCATGAGCAGATTCATGCTTATCAGCAACAAACAAAGACAAAGTAAATAACCTAGGATCCAACACAGCAAATTAAGCCTCCATTTTTAACCAGCATAAACTTCACAATTAAAACAAGCTCCATGCAGCAGAAGGAAACAGGTGGTCCACTTCTTATTTTCCCCATGCTTTCAGGTAAAAGTTAGCATCAATCTGTTAAACATGTGCATGCTCAATCTGAGACTTTTTACACTCAACAATGTGATTCATGCATCACACTGATCAACACTATCTTACATGGGAGGTGGAGCTGGTGACTCGCTGAGTTCCACTGCACAGGCTGTCTTCATATAAGGAGCTCTGCACAAATAATCATACACATGTAATAATAACTGTGTGAAAGGACACATTTCTAGGACGCTTTTTTAATCTGGCAGATTAATCTGGCAATAAATCCTTCCATCAGCCCTCAGTGTGACATCAGTGTTGTGTGAAAATTATTTAACTTCCCGATTAACACTCCGCTTTAGCTGCTGGTGGAGTTGGCAAATGAATCACACCAGCAGTCAGTTAGCATCAAGTGGAAAAATAAGCTGCAAAGGGGTAAAAAAGGAACTGACCGAGCACTCTGTAGAACTTGAAAAAGGAACGAAAGAAGGAAACACTTCCGATAATTAATTTTATTTTGTCAGCCTTTTCCATCTTCAATCAGGACTGATTTTTCTATTTATGTAGTAGTGTGTGTGCGTGCTTTTTAGCATTGTTTGATATGTATACAGACCTGATAACTATTAAAAGCTGAGCCAAGGTTTCTGGATGAAGACAAACCGTTGAGACTGTACAAGTCAGAGGAAACATTAGATGTCTGGAAGGAGGAGGTAAGAAAGATGAGCAAGGATAAGTAAGAAGATATGGTGGGGGTCAAACTTTACATATTTATAAAATCAAATGACTGTAAAATATATCCATGTTGGCCTTTTTAATAATATTCTAAGCAAGCAATAACTAATAAACAGCAACATATAACATAAGATCTAAAAGTGAAACAAAAACCATTAACATTAGGTCTCATTCAACAACTCTTCTAACTTCAAAATAATTTGTTCTTAAGTTCTACTTATAATTTTTTTTTTTTTACAAATGTAGCATTCGTAATAATCTTTGTATTTTGGATGTGTTTTTATCTTAGAAGAAATCGAAAACGGAAGAGTACTCAAACATTTAAGTTCTGACATGACTGAAAGAAATCAGTATTTGTGTTTTCTTCTGTCATTCTATAAATCAAAAAAGATTAAATTATAAAATTAGAGTTTTTGTCAGATATTCCGATCAGCCAGTAAGAGCGTTCCCCTAGGAAACCGGAAGTTACAGAAGTTAACCCCATTGGCCGAGAAAGAGCGTCACGGCAAAACTAAAAACTAGTTGCTTTCGCTAACTAAAATGGCATGACTTATCTTTAACCACAAGAAAACCACCCCATAAATATCACAGTCCCCAGTGATTCCCTGATCCACCTCGGTAATTAGAATTTGCTACAACTGTTTTTACTACAATAATTAGATTTTTTAGAAGTTGGAGGTTATGATCTGATATCCTGGTTAATAACTGGCCAAACTTTATAATCACACGAGGTTTCATATGGAAACATACGCTCCACCACAGAGCACTCCTTGTATTTAAAGGACGTGTTTATAATGCAAAGGGCCTCCTGTGGTGTTCAAATTGTAGAAGAGACATGAACATTTATTCTAACACACTCCCTGTTAACAAATACACCGCAGCCACTTCAGGAGGGATTAATGCCCTTTTTAAATATAAAGCTGATTTAAGATAGATTATTTTAATCTCACTGTGTGATCATTTAAAACAAACTTATCCCTTTAAAAATGAAAATGAAGAGATCTCTGTGCACAATGCACATCTACATTAATATAATTTATTTCCATTCATTCAGTTACAGTCACTTGTCTCTATCTTGACTGTCTGGACCAGGGGTGACCGAAGTCAGTCCTCGAGGGCCACAATCCTGCAGGTTTTTCATCGCTGTGTGTTATTCCGAGGGCAGCACACTACCAAGTGCGGATTCGTAGGGGGCATATGTTACAGCAGCGCGCCGAGCACTGTCCCAATTCCAAAGCCTCCGAAGGAGCCTCCGAATCCACCCTCCAAACCCACACTTCTATTAGCTTGAAATTAAGGATACTGGAGATGTATCCTTCGCGACCTCTTTTCTCCCATAGTTCATTGCAAACAAGTAAGAGCATTCCTGTCATCAGGCAACGGATGACAGGCAGCTGTACAACTGTAGCCTGTTTTTTTTTTTACAGTACAGCATATATATAAAAAAGAACCCACGTTTGTAAAACAGTGGCATTAAAATAATGCATTATGTAATATTTTTGGATTTTTAAGAAAATAATGAAGTGTTCACATGCTTTAAAAAAAAAACAAACCAACAAAAACAAATAAAAAAGAAAACAATGTTTTCCACTTAAGTAGATTTTAAATGAGACTTCGACAGGACATTTCCAACTCCACTTGGAGTTATCTGAAGGAACAAGCAGCAGTAATGAGAAGCTTTGGGAACCGGAGCACTACGAAGATCCTCTCCTCACACACCAGGTAGACTGTCGCAATTCATGAATGAATAAACGGGCTTTGTGGTGAGCACATGAATGAGACACAGTACAGGTATCCCTGCTCCAACACACCTGACTCAAATTATTTAATCATTGTGTAGAACTTAATTTGCTGTCAGGTGTGTTAAAGCAGAGATACGTGGAAAACCTGCAGGACAATGGCCCTCGAGGACCGACTTTGGACACCCTGGTCTGGACTAAGCGACAACCTCCAGCTAAGAAATGTGAAGACTATTTGAAGTGCCAAAAATGCAATTCAGCCCATATTCACTACAGGCTGGCTTCAAAACAGAACAAATCCCCATAGACTTCCATGTGAAAAAGGCCAATATGTTTACAGCCTGGTACAAAAAAACAGTCAAGTTTACCTTTGTGACATTTGTGTGTGTGTGTGGGGGGGGGGGACTCATTTGTTCAGATGTTATTTAAATCTAGAGTTGGTAATGTAGGAGCGGTAGCAAGATTTGAAAGTGGTGTTTCTTATAAGTTCCACAATGCACCGTTCAAAGCTGCGCCTCAATTGATAAGCCCCACCCCCTCTCGTCAATGCTACTTTCAAAGCCACACCCCTCATCCCATTCAGATACATGTGATTGTTATAACAGCTATCATAGAGGTCTGAATTTTTTTTATTTTCTATGAATACATAATGTATTGACAACTCTGGGGATGAAAGGACTATTTCACCCCGTATAAATAGTGTTATAGGATTACTTATTATAGGTTTACTCCTGAAATTCTTCATTACTAAGGGCATATCCTTTTGATTAACAGACATCCAGCAGCAAGGAGGCAGAGGTTAGCGCAACTGCGATTTTTGATAAGCTAACATGTTGCCTTAGCTTTAGCCTTCATACCTTTGTTAGTTGGTTAGCTTCTGGTAGCTCAGGGATAGCTTTGTTGGTTCATAGATAAGCACAGACTCATAAAATAAGAAGATACATGGCTAAAAGGGGCCAGTTTTTCTTCTAACAAAATTTTTATTTGCAGGATTCTGTGTTTCATATTAAGCAACCACAAAACCAACATGCTATTCAAAATGTCCCAACACAGGTTTAAAAATATAGGTAGCACAAAAACATTAAATTATTAGTGTTTACCAACAAACTGCTGACCAAAATCTTAACCTTCAGATGTAGGAAACATGCGATAACATCATTTGAGAGAGTTTCTTAGAATAACAAGCCATTTCAGAACAAAAAAACCCACCGACTGCAGATCTAATCTGGAGGTTCGAGAAATCCGGCTGTCATCACTCAGTCTGGAGCTCTGAGATGTGAACATCACAGTTGACAGCATCAAATAGGATTCATTACATTAACCTGAGACACCTCTGAGTTTCAGCTCAACACATGGCAGGGTAGAAATACCAAAGTATTTGATTTCACACACTGCCATTCACCTTTTAATTAATCCAGTATGTCTTTCTTTGTCTCTGTCTGATTATAGCTGCAGAACAATAGCAACAAACCATCCACCCATTCTGATTCCCACCCTCTGTCTGCAGTTTCTTCCATAACAATAATAGCATCTGAGCTGAGACTGAATCAAATCACAAAATGTATCCAGCCAAAACACTGCTGGTTTATGCAGGGGCTCACTGCTTGAATAATAAATGAAAAAAACCTGAGCTGCTCATTCAAATGTCTCCAGAACGCACCAACAAGTCTATCCTGGAGGACCGCAACAGTCTGTTTTCATCACTCAGTCTGGAACTCTGATAACACAACAGACAGAATAATGATGAGATGCAGCTGCAACTTCAACTCTTATTTCCAGCTGGTATCAGGCTGATAATAATCATAATCTTTGTTCAAAAGAAAACGTCTCTGCAGTCAGTTCAATATAGTGACTAACCCTGCCCGACATGATGTCGTAATCATCATAGCCATTTCTCTGTCAATAAAGAAAAAGGAATGAGACATGCTAATGACATTTCTGTCCAAGTATTTCTTTCTACAGAGCTGTCACATACATCTCTGTCTTTATGCTTATGTTTCTTCTTTTTCTTTGATTTCTTGTGAAGAGAGGAACCCTTAGAGAGGGAGAAAGAGAAGAGTAAAATAGAACCCCACTTAGTAAAATGTTAATAACAGAATACAGTGACTTATAAATCTCAAACAACCACATTGATTATAACATGAATAACACTAGATGTTGAAACTGAGACCTTTCACATTTGAATATTTCATGGAAATGTTACTTCCTTTTAAATTTGATGATAGCATCAAATTTGTAAAAATCAGGTCCAAGGTGATGTTCAGCACTGCATCCCCTCTTCTTTTAACTACTGTCAGTAAATGTCTAGGAAGTGAGGAGACCAGTTGCTGGAGTTTTAGGAGGGGAATCCTCCCATTCTTCTCTGATGTAGGATTCTAGCTTTTCTACAGTCCTGGAGCTACTACTGCATGTTTGGTTTCATGACTGTTCAAATGTTTTCTACTGGTATAAGGTCTGGACTGTAGGAACGCCAGTTCTCCTGTGAAGCCATGCTGTTGTGATGTATAACATATGTGGTTCAGCATTGTCTTGCTGAAACCTGCAACATCTTCCCTGAAAGAGACGATATCTGGATGGGAGCAGATGCTACTTTAACATGTCCATGTACTTTTCAGCATTGATGGAGCTTCACAGATGTGGAAGCTGCCAACGCCATGCAGCAATACAGCCCCATCCCATCAGAGACACTGGATGATCCCTCCCCTCTTTAGTCTGCAGGACAGGTAAAATGCATTTGTTACTTGTGTCAGATTACCAATGACCTCATATTTTCCATTAAAAAGGTAAAATGTCTCAGTTTGTACATCTGATATGCTGTTCTTGATTTTTAGGGATAAAATATGGGTGGATGAGATTTGTACATTTTTGTATCCATGGAAAGCACTTTTCACACAGTCCAGAAAACAGCAACAGGCATACCAAAACATGGTTTTAGCTGAATTCATTATCATTATGCCAAGAACAATTACCTGTATGCAGAATCTTTTACACAATTACAAAAAGCACAGCAGGAAATTGGGTTTTACACTGAAGGGCATGACAGAATCTAAAATGGTGCAGAACTGGGTTTGCGCAGAGAAAAATAACACATGCTGTTGTTTTTGTCAAAATCAAATTGAACAGATTCTAAATTGGTGAGTTTTCTTTCATGATAGCAAAATCAAGTCCTGAAAAACATTACCTGACAGACGTTAGCAGTCATGCATTGCTCCCCAAAACTCACTTACTTTAATTTAAACAGCTCGTAAGTTTTCATCGACAATGAAGCAAGAAATTTCCAAACCATTTGAGGGCTTAGTTCACTTTCATCATACTATACAATACAGTCATTTAGCACACGCTTTCGTAAGACTTACAACTGAGAACACCAGTGGTTCCAACGCTGGAGGCAAGTACGGTAAAGTATCTTGACGAAGGACTTGTGTGCAGTGTTTAGATTTTAAATAACCAAGCCAATTCAGCTCATGCTTTGTTAGCCTTTAACAACTGGTCCTTACCCCTCCACCATAAGCCCCACCCGAGTCGCGATCAGACTATATGGGACAAAACAATACCATCAAGCCACACTGACGGCGTTCCATTACGAGGACAGCCTCGTAAATGAATCAAAATGAAAACCAAACAGGGAAAGTTTTAGGCACATTTGGATATTTTTCTTTTATAAAAGTGGTACTAACCCTGATGCTGCTGTGACTTCCCACCGACATCCGCTCATCTTCATCTGACAGCTGCATGGAGAGTGAAATGGATAGTTTAGGTTTGGAGACATGGACACAATGTGTGATTTACAGTGAACACAAATGTTAACAGCAAAGATGAACTGCTCCACAAACTCTCACTTTTTCCATAAGGCAATCTTTACCTACAGAGAACAGCAACAAACCACAAACGCAATTTAAGTTTTAAAAAACAAATCCCAAGAGGTATTCTTTAAAAAACAGGATATGAAAAAGATGGAAACAGGACAGAGAAGTACAAACCGTATGAATCTGTGAAGAGCGTGAATACTTCTCATTGTCCTCCTGGACAAAGCAGCGGATGGATGAATGGAAAAGACAGATAAACAACAAGATGATCAAGGAAGATGAAGAAGAAAACAATAGCTTTTGGTACAGAGTTCCCTTTGACCTTGTGATAAGTTATAGAACAGAAACAGTCACTAAAGATCAAATAAGCCTACATGAGTCTGCTACAATGTAGGTCTGCTACATTGCCAATGTAGCATATGAGAAGGACTCCAATCATCAGTTTCAGTATTCATCCTGTGAAAATTCAGTGCAGCAAACAAATCACTTTATAAATCCCTATAAATTCTGCTTATAAAAAGCATCTTAGAAGCCCCAACTCAGAAAACTACAAGATTGTAGGGAAAATGCAACCTAGACAACAAATAATAAACATAGTAAAGGTTCAGTGTAACTATGGGACCACTTTTCAAAAACCAACAAATTACTTAACTAATGAGCTTAATTAGGTATTTCAGAGCTACATTATATTATTAGATTTTGCTTCCACACATCTTCTTTCATTTCGATTTATCTTCTCATTCAACTGGTCTTGGCTCCTGAACATCGCCAGGGCCCGTATTCACAAAGAATCTTAGGGCTAAAAGTATCTCCTAACAGGCTGATTTAGGAGTAACTCCTAGAAAACGTTAGCGTGTCAGTCTTAACTTTAGGAGTTCGCCTAAGAGGATTTCACAAAGTATTTTAGCGCTAAAACTAGCTCCTAAACCTGAAAATGGTTAGGAGTCACCCAGAGGACTCCTAACACGCTAAGAGTAAAACAACGAGGAAATACTACACGAAACTGTGTCAATGTGATGCTGAGCTCTAAAAAAGGAATCTGCACCAACATCACTGATGAACAGAAATAACCACTAACACCGACGATCACATAGTGACTTCATTACATTGTTTGGCTGCAGGGAAAATGAGTTGCATGCTGGGCAGACGGATTCGGTATCAGCTGAAAATTATTAATCAAACAATAATTCCCTCTGCATCATCCCACAGTTTCTATGTAGGATATTGGATATTTGTTTAAATTGAAAATTAAAAAAAAGAAACGTTGAAAAAAATCATTGACACTTGCAGCCTACAATTTATTTTATATCTTTATCTTTCATTGCTGTCCCATTTTCACCACAATGAACGTGAAAATGTCTTGGTCCGACCCGATCCAACTGGCTGGGTCGGCTGTGCAGCGCTATCCTGTCATATCTGTCATGAATTAATTTATTTCCAGAGACCTAAAACAACCAAACCCCCAAGACAGACAATGTCAGGAAACACTGCATCATCCATAGCAACGGGGTCAGCGCCGCCCCTTCTCTTAGCTTAGAAGACTCCTAGTTCCTCAGTGAAAGTTCCTCTCAGCAGCTTTGTGAAAAGTTTTTAAGACGGAGCTCTAAATAAAAACTTTCAGCGGTCCTCCTAGTGGTAAGATAAGATTCTTTGTGAATGCAGGCCACAAATATAAGCTCAAAGTCATTGCTTGGATGAAAAGTCACGGAAGGATTTTAATCGAAAATGTCGTTGTTAGCCTCACTTAATGTGAATGGAGGTCACATTGAGTTTCATAAAAGAGCCAACTGTCCCAGATCTGAAAACAGAACCACAGCAAATAAATTAAATAGATTAAGTCTGCAGATTATGGCACTTTAGATAAAGATTTAGATTAATATTTTCATTTGATCAGTAATTAGCTTTTCAGTCTAGAATATCATTTAAATGCAGAAAGATGCTTATTTTGTTTTGTCTTATTTGTTAATTTCTTTACTTTGTCTGAAGTGCTTGCATTTAAATCGATTCTCAAGTCTTTGTCTGTCCAAACTTGGACTGTGCCACTACGCTGTCTTAAGAGTGCTTTCCCTACTTTATTCTTTTAAAATGCTACAGTCCACTACTTCTAGTGTGAAAGGCTGATTGGCATGCCCATTAAACTAGAGTCCCGTAAACTGCCTACTGAGCAGACAGCTGGCTCTCTCCGATTGGGATTTGCATTAGCTTTAAAGAAGCTTTACCAATTCATCACTCGCCAAAATTGCTAGCAAGTTTTTATTTGTACCAAATTGTGTGCAAAAGTGAAATTTTACCTGCATTTGACAGGTGGGCAGGTGCCAATGACCCTGGTAGTAGCTGTTTAGGCTTTTTACTTTGTTTTTATAGGTTCTGTCCTTGTCAGTGAATCAAGTAAAAAAAAGAATTATTTGGAGTTTCCACAAAACTTTTCATTGCTAAAGAAAAAGAGGAACTATTTCGGGTCAGAATCAACCAACACCAGCAGTAACTAAAGTATACTCATTCTGTATGAAATAATAATGCAGACCAAAAAATAGCAGTACGTCACTCAAGTCCTTGCTAATGTTGATGGGGCAAATTTGTTAGTACCGTGCATAAATCATACCAGTACTGACATCTTGACAATGTCTGTAGAATGCTTCAAGTAACAGAACAAGATTTACAACCTGTCATACATGCCTTTAAAACTGTGGAGGTTCCACAATAATAAGGCTTACACACCAGTAGGCCTTCACACACATTCATAAACTCTCCAAACTTAAACCTTATGTTATTTGTATTGCTGCTGTAGTACATCACTGTAAACCATCCAATTAGTATAGTTATAAGTCACACATAGAATATCATCTTTGCTGAGATGAACATTTTTAGTTATTAATTAGTATCTATAGGGGTGAATTGAGCAAAGTTAATCCCATGGAGTGGCCCACCAGTGTGGCAAATGGTCATGCTCATTCAAAGCTGAACAGCCACCATGCTCTTATGAATAAATGGATTAGCATTAATTGCCAGACTTTGAATCACAATATCCCATGCTTTCTAAAACTCAACAGCAATTATGTAAAATTCTGATGCAAACCCAACACACTGTAAACCCTCCAATAAACACAAGCACACAGAAACAAGTGTTAATAGGATTAAGTAAAATAGTTGTATATTAAGTGTACCATCCATTGTTCAATATCTCCCCACTTGCTGTCCACTCTGGCATCTAATTTGGTGTTCAAGCCGTAGTATTTCTGAAGAGAGAACAGCTTTCAGAATCTTCAGGGGCGCATGAACAGATAATCACATAACCAGGAATAAAATCAAGTGATGTCTGAAGTATAAATGAGGAAGAGTGTGCCTACCTTCTGCACCTGAAAGATCTACACACCAGCACCAAAAAGTGGAAGGAGAAAGGTTTGAGACAAAACAGAAAAGGGTTAAAAATAAGTGAAGCAGAAAGCCAAATGAAACACTGTCAAGGCAGAGAAAAGCATGCAGATGAAGAATGAAAAAAGATTATGTGAGGCGCTCAGGAATGTGAAGAGCCCTGCTGGTCAGCGGTACCAATAAGTGCTGACCCAAGAAGAAAAGTTCAATTGAAACTGAAAGACCTCTGACTATGGGTATTTTCCCATAACTCTTTATGGCTGCTAGCTGTCAGTGGCACTTCAATATGATAAACACAGCGGTCACTGCAGCTTTAACATTATACACAGGACTTTCGGTACCAGTGAATGCATCACAGCTTAATTCATCAAACAAGAGAACAGGTTGCTTGGCAACAAGATGAACCAGGGACCAAATATGAGCCATGACATTTTAATGAAGAATGAGTAAACACTTCCTTTGGACAGATTTCAAAGGAAATAAGAAAATCTGCCCATGATCACATTAATTCTCCTATGTCGAGATGGTATATGGTTTTGCATTTCTTCAGTTACCAGACCATTTTTAGGTCTACTTCCTCTTCACTAAATAAAAGATGAAGAGCATTTCATTTATAACTAGAAAAGCACTTGGAGAGCACAGACCTCAGCCAAGCTCCATTGACTGCAATGTTAACGAAAATTACAAAGTGATCCAGAATCCTTAATCTCTTCCAGATCTTCACCAAAATCTAATTGCTTGTTCCTTGCATCATTCCCAAGCTAACCTCAAAGTTTCATTAAAATCCGTCCATAACTTTTTGAGTTATCTTGTACAATGAAAGACAGACAAACAAATAAACACCGGCTAAAATATAACATCCTTGGTGGAGGTAAATATTTCAGTTAAGTTTTTCAAGATACATCATTACATGAGATTTTAAATACCAACTGAAAAACAATAAATAAATACAATAGTACAATAAATGGGAAGGCAACATCAGACTGTGAACGGTTTTCGTTTTCGTCTAACATGCTCTGACACCATGCCCTTAACCAAAAAGAAAAA
>JBBDHI010000013.1:26805519-26817982 GCA_037177115.1 Craterocephalus stercusmuscarum
ATTAGCTATTTTATTGGTTATTATATATGTTTATTTCTATGCACAGATATTGATTGGATCTTCCTCCTGATTCCAGGCTTTATAAGAAAAACTAAAATGAAGCATTTAACCAGGAAGATGATCATGATTTAAACAAGTGAAGCAAATGTTTACCTGTTATCCCTACATGTATTTTTCAGGTCCTTCAGACCCGATTTCACCCAAAGACAACCCCACCAGAGTACCCTACCCCCCCAAACACCCAGATGGCAAGGACACCTACAACCCCAACGAATCACTGGAAAAACCAGGTGAGATCATCCCTGCACAGCCTCCAGGGACTGGGAAAATGGACTGGAAGATTTATTACAAGTATTTGCCATTTGATTTCACAACGGTTCTGCTAGCTAAAAGCACATCGTCCGTGTTTTAGCGTGTGTGTGTGTGTGTGTGTGTGAGAGAGAAAGAAAGGTCAGCGATTCATCAGCCAGTAATTGAATGTTGTGCATAAAACGGATAGGTATCTCTGGCTCCTCAAGGACTTCTAAGGAATCACCAGGATGGTCTTATTCCAGCTTTAACCACCAGTCTAGTGACATTTTAGGAAAACGATCCCCTCTCCGCCGACAATCTCTGTTTCAGGAACAAATGTGATTGTCTGTAAGGGAAAGCTCAAGAAAGCTGTCTGACTGTAATTAAAAAATCTTCATCATATTCAGAGCAGAGACAGAGAAACAAGCTGACCTACATAAACCGTCCTCCAGGTCGTTTTGTGTATCTCGGCTCACCAAGGGCGTGGCTTTAACATTTTCTGTCCAGCGTTAAGCCTCCATCATTATCATCATCCCTCCCTGCTGGCAGCTCTTCAGACATCAGCATTTTCCCCTCCACTTTTTCCCAGGATGTTTTTATGTCTCGTCCCTGCATCCCAGTTGCTAACGGAGCGTGAGTGCCATGAGTGGAGCGTCTGAGCGTCAGCATAATCCTCTTGTAGAACAACGGAAGGGTCCTTGCTTTGGGCATCATGCCATTTCATATCCAGCCCCTTTCCTACCACAGTGAAAGCTCTCTTAGGCCCTCAGGGAAGCAGCAGCACACAGGGAGACACAGTAATCCTCCCTGCTCAGAGAACACACCCGCGTCCTGGGAAGAACAGAACACACCCACCCCGGAGTGTTGGATCAGAACCAGAGTGTCCATCGCTGGGAGTCAGTGCACAGCTTGGCTTTCATACTTGATGTGTCATGATAATATCAAACATTTCTTTTTCTCTCTCCCCTCAGGGGCTGTTAGCCAGAAAATGAAGTTACTTTTTATGTCTTTCAAAATGTAATTTATCTAAGTGCCATTTGCCTGCATCTCTTCAGCCCTTGTATCTCCTATCGGTCGCCCACTGTTCAAGGTTGATTCAGTGGCTGAATGTTGATATCCTCAGATTCATTTTGAAGAGTTTCCAGTTCCAGTGACCTGTTTTAAGCTTTTACTAAAGGGATGCCATGCAACAAATGTGATGAAAAATGGCGCCAGTCATTTATCTAATGAATATTTAACACATTAACAGCAGAGAACTCAGAAGAGTTGACATATTGACATATCTGGCCCCTTTAAGCTTAAACTCACCGATGTTTGGACTTCATTTTATCCGTCACACTGGATCTGTAGGTCAGAACCTCATGGACCCATGTGCTCTTTGGGGAACCCCTTGAGGGCACCGCTGATGTAGACAACCCATTATCACTATCCAGCTGGTGCCCTGCCCGGCAGGTTTGCCTGGTACCAGGTTTTAGTGGGCCAAACTGTCCCGAGCCTTACAGGAAACAGGGCTTAAGCTTGGCCGTGATCTTCAGGCGGCATCTTGTCCTCTTCAACTATCCAAAACTAGAATCCAGTTATTTCTGCCAGTATGATGAGCCCGTCCAAACGGATGATCGGGTGTTTCTGTTCTGGCAGTCCATGTCCATGTCCATGTCCGCAGTGTCCAAGTTCTGAAGCTGACTTCTCTGCTTCTCTCTTCCAGGTCTAGCTCCTCGGGAAAGCAGTGAGAATGGCAACGGGAAGTCCTCCAGTGTCATCGGCTCCGAGGTAGCCATCTTTGTTGGCATCGCCTCTGGCAGCGTCATCTTCATCATCATCATCATCATGCTGGTTCTGCTGCTGCTAAAGTATCGACGGCGGCATCGTAAGCACTCACCGCAGCACGCCACCACGCTGTCTCTGAGCACCCTGGCTACACCCAAGCGGAGTGGCGGTGGCGGGGGCAACAACAACGGCTCAGAGCCCAGCGACATCATCATCCCACTCAGGACTGCTGACAGCGTCTTCTGCCCTCACTACGAGAAGGTGAGCGGCGACTATGGACATCCGGTCTACATAGTTCAGGAAATGCCTCCGCAGAGCCCGGCCAACATTTACTACAAAGTCTGAGATGGAGCGCTGACACGCAGGAACTGGATCCATCCTTGAGCAGAGCAGAGTTTAGCTTGGGAACGTGTCCACAGAACACCCTCCAACCAACTCTCTCGCTCTTTCTCTATCTGTCTCTGTCAACCCCCCGAATTTCCTCTGATGTTTAGTCACTATATTCTTTCCGCTCTCAAAGGTTTGCTGATACCTTGTAGTTGTGGTTTGGTTTCAGTCCAAGCAGATGGGATGAGCAGAGGGCTGGAGAGAAGGCTGCGCTGCTCTCTGGGAAGTAGAGAGGACAGTCTCTTCTTTCCCGGTGTTGCTCCCTGGTTTATTTTGTGCACTGCAGCCAGCATTGTGGGACAAAGGGGGGACTTTTTCTTTTGGATGAACAGATTTGTGGATGTGAAGGATTCAGACAGAGAAGAAAGCTTCTTACTTGCTTCATCTTAAAGAGAGACTACTGCTGGAAATGAGAAAGATAAGAGACACTAGAAAAAGGACGAGGCCGATGGAAGCGGGGTACGGGCTGATCATGACAACTGCCCTCCAACGACTGCTGAGAGAGACTGTGGATTTACCAGCTGAAGGAGCAAGAAGCAGTGAGATTGTTGCACTGATCATCTCTGGGACTTTTCCTGAGGACTAACAGAGACCACATTCACCTTTCAACCCATATATTCACCATCACACTCAGAAACAGTCGTCCTGAGCAACAGGAAGTGTTTGGGCTTCTAAGTAAGTGTTGGTCAGATCATTTCTCCTCATCCTCAGATGCATCATAACTTCTCTCAGATGTTACTTTAAGGTTTGCGGAGAATCATTTCCTGTTCACACCCCCTGTTTCTCATCATATCTTCCGGTGTAGTTCAGGTTCAGACAGTGTATAAACGACTCCGCCCCGTCCCCTCAGAGAGAACAGGTATGTGCAGGCGGATTGAGGAGAGTGGGGGGGCTTCTTTCACAGTACATAGTGCAGCACTTTTACACTCCCCCCACCCACCCCCCCGGCCTTTTTTTGGTTGTGTGGTACCTCCACTTCTCTCAGCGGTCCACACAGAGAGACGTAGTGGGAAAATGGAGAGCAGCTGTTTCCTGTCAGACCAGTGAGGACCATGATATGCTCAGATCGCCTTATCACTGTTTTTTTGAAGAAGAGGCCCAAGATGGAGTTGATTTTTGCAGAGCTGGTTGAAACTGCTCTAGGTACTGTAATGTTTACCCACAAGGGTCCATTGATAATAAGGGTACCCTAAGGGCCAAAAATCAGCATGACCGGTGCTCTCCTATTCTGTTTTTTTTTTGTTTGTCTTTTTAAAAAAAGCACAGGGACATCTCCTTTCATTGTCACTGTTTCTTAGTCTCCATCAGCGTTTCCTTCCTGTCAGCTTTTATTTGACTTTTTTACTAAATAGATGTAAATTTAAAAAAGGACATTAAAAGAAAAAAAGAAAAAAATAAGATAAGCAAAAATCTATTTATGATAGACACATAGAGCACAGGTGTTGTCAAACAGTATGGAGGAGGATGAGGAGGAGACATGTTAATATATAATAGTAAAAAGTGCACATTATGCAATCTATGTTCCTGATTATCTATATCTCTGGACCGGTTTGGTCAGGTTGTTTCACAAGATGTCTCAGATTCAGCTGAGTCCTGGGAAGGACGGGTTTGGTCCAGACTCTGGTTGCAGCAGAGCTTTCTGAACCACTTTTCATTGGTGTAAACCAGTTCAAACTGGGTATGCTGCCCCCGGCCCTGCTCCCTGCCCCCCCGCCCACCACCACCCAAGCAGAGCATCTCCCAAAGGAAAAGTCACATGAAAACAGTTTCCTTAAATATGCCATCCATGTTCTCTGTGCACGTGCGTGCGTGCATGTGTGTGTGTGTGTGTGTGTGTGTATGCGCTTCACCTTCACCACTGGCTTAGGATCATGTGACTTAGGCCTCACCCAAAGCATCTATCAGCCCATTGTTGACATTGTCATTGATTCATACAGAACATCAAATTTCACCGAAAAGCCAAGCCTTGTATGATCTGAGGTTTGTGCCTCTGAGAGGCTACAAAATCTGCAAATATGCAATTCTTATTTATTTTTTTAATCAATTCTGAGAAAAAAAAACCTATGGAAAGTGTTCTTAACCACTGAAAGATGTAACAACAAACCAACCACAAAACTAGCAAAGTATTTCTCACCAGTCTGCTGATAGCTTTTATTCCTGCATAATTTGTCCTAATATCTGAACCTTTTTGTTTTGACTGTGTGCCGTAGTAAAGAGGTAAACTGTGAAAAAGGTATATGTAACACAGCTCAACAGGAAAATGAAAAAAAACAAGGTTTTTTTAGTTGCTGTCTGACTGCGGCAGAATATGACAATCTTATTAGTTTCTTTGAATCTGGCGTCCTTTTCTTAGCTGCTGCTCAGTTAAAGCTCTCTCAATGCTGAGCTGGTTTAGACCGGCCTGCTCTGAAATGTAGCGATGCTGTGAGAGTCTTAGCACCCAGGCTAGGAGAAGCACCTCAGGCTACTGTAAAATGCCTTGCTCATATGGTCAGCCCTTGGTCACTTGACTCAGTAATTTTGCACCGTACTTCTGTAGGTAAGAAACTGTAAATACATTCATGTTTGTATTGTATATGGATCCTGGGTTGTTACAATAGCCTTATTCACCTTTGTAGGAAAGTAAATGGGAAAGAAAAACAAACAAAAGACAAGCGATTGCTGATAATATGGAACACACTTCAGTAAAGCAGAGCATACAACTTTTTTGGTAAATAGCTTATGTACATATTGCCCAGAACCCAATAAAATGTTTTTTATAAACTCTCAAAGATGTTTTGTATAAAATTAGAATTTTTTGCAATGTATTTTAGCTAGTGCTCAACAGAAAGCCCATGTTCTCCCCAGACCTTCCCATTTTGCACTGTTTCCATGGTAATTTGGGTTTAAAAAAAAGAAAAAAAGTTGCCAAACCGACTGCTGCATATTTGTGCCATAAGTGTGTACCATAAATATTTATTAAATTAGTTTTTTTTTCTTTTATGCTCTGTTAATGACTTTATTTCAGTCCAGTTTGTAAGTAACAGTATTATATTTGCATCGTTTGTCCTGGTTTTCTTACCCTGGTTTTCTTTAGTCATTACATGGTTACCGGGCAGACCTCGCCCTCCTTTCCCCAGTCTTCGCATTATGAGATGGCCAGGCTGTGAGAAAAAGTTTTCAAATTCAGACATTAAAGTTAAGTTAAACGTGAGGATTAATGACACACATTCCACCAGTCTGTTACAAACTGAAGATGTTTTTCAATAAAATGTTTTTTCCTATGGACTTCCTGTCTGCTGTGCTGCTTCCTGTTTCCTCCCAGTCTTGCTATCACACTCAGATTAGTCATCATCTCAGTCTCTCCTCATAACGTTGTGTTTGCTGTAAGTGTTTTAACCACAGATGCCCCTTTAAAGGGTGCAGCATGATATCCTACCATCCAGAGGATGATTGCAGACGAACATGTAGCAGCAACATGAGGAGAAACTCAGCTAAAACACCAAACATTGGTGTAATTTGAAAGCAGTTCATTGATACTTACTTTACTATTTCCCTAATTCCTAGGACTACCATACTAGTTTCTATTGGGCTTCTATACGCTGGATTTTGATGAAAGCAACACTGACATATTCTACCGTGTTCCAGATGAATTTACTCTGACACACTAACACATATCTTGTAATAATTTATACTTTATTTGTTTAGGGTATGTCATTTCAGACCGGATGTAGACAAATTAAACCTAGTCAAGAAGAGGTTTAAGAACATTTTTTATTGGAAAAAAATAACAGCTGAAGAATAATTTCCACAGATCTAGTCCTTCTAGCCACAACACGTCAGCAGTTTCAGCTGTTTGAGAAGACGGCTTGCTCTGTAGGTGTTCGCTGAAGCTGCTGGCCACTCGGGCTGCTGGGAGTCTGAATAAATAAAAACCTCTGCCTAAACCACTCTCAGGCTCTATAAAATATTTCAGTAATAGACCGATTCTGCTCCAGAAAACGCAAGGACATATTAAAGAGACATTTCAGTTCAAACTGTCTATTTGTTATTTTTCCCCTTCAGCCATTATATTTCTCCCACAAACCTCCCATATGAGTCATGGCGCTTACCAGTCAGCAAAGGGATATCCCAGATAATCAATAGTGACAGAACCTCAACTGTCAGAATAGATGACATCCCCAAAAACCTGCAGTGCAAAAGTAGATTTCCAATTTTCTCTTTAAGCTTGATTTAATAACTTTCTATTCATATGTAATCTGAATTTTATGAATGGTATAGATAATTTGTCTGATTCACATGTGTGGCTTAAAATAGGTAGATCGCACAACAGAAAAATTTTTTTATTGGGATTTTATCTGAATCAGAGCAACAATACCATCCATGCTGACTCGTGGAATATTTTGATGGACAGCTTTCAGTCCTGGTTTCTAAACTGTGGTGAAACTTTGTTCAGACAACTAAACCATCTCTTCCGCTCAGACACCATATATGTTTGTTCAAATGACTTTTCAACATTCCATTTTCTACTTCAGGAAATATATTTTCTCTCTAAGTTAAGTTAAACTGGTCATTATCCTTTTAGTTGAGCTGGTCTACCACAGCTACAATACTGGTTTTATCCAAAGTGTATCTAAAAGTCTAAAGACAACTAGTTTAATGCTCTGGAAATAAAAATGGGGACTGAAAGTGGTCCTCTTTCCTGTTACTGTGGTTCCTCTACTTAGGCTGTGTCCTGTAAAAAGTCATTTGTTAGAGTGAAGCTTCATTTCAGACAGAACCAATTAGCTGAAAACTACTTGTTCTCTTTTCTTTTCTCTACCATCGACAGGATTCCCCCATATTTTTTGCTACATAAAAGTATTAAAGATATTAAGCCAATGGCTATCATTCATCACCTGTTTATGAGGCTGCAGCTGAAAATAAAAATGCCTGTGTGATGGTGGAGTTCCAGTACTGATGATTCATAAGAAGGAGGACCAAGATGGTGAGAAGAAGGAAATAAAAACAGAATTAGTGTCAGCTTCCTGCATCTTGCTCACACACGAAGAGGAGAAGGTTCAAGAAGTTTTTTCCATTTAATATTTAATGTTAATGTTTAATATTTTTTTTAACATATATGTAATATCTGTGATTCAGCACCAGTGGTCTCAATGGCCCCTGTGTCAGAACCAGAGAAACAACAGCTGAAATTCTGGTGTCTGAGTAGGAAGAAGTCCTGATGGAGGCGGCTCTGAAAGCACAGAAAACAAACTTCCTGTCAGCTAAATGGTTGACAGGAAGTTCATAACACCTGCTTTACTCAGTGGTTGGAGCATGTTGAAGGGTTCAAATGCAGTATAAGCAGGAAATCTGTTCTTAGATGGACTGGTTGGTACAATGAGGCTAAGTAATTTCCTTTATGCTTAAGGTGAACTATGGTTTAGGGAACAGAATGAAGGACCTCGAAGGACTTGCAAGGGATGGATGAGGAGCAGCTGAGAGGAAGACAACAGCGGGCTGATCTTTTGCTTGGTCCAGGTGAGGAAACCTGCAGGTTTCTGCTGACAATAAGGGATGAAAGAGAAGCCAACAATTGGTGCAGCTGTGATAGATGTGGGGAAAAAACACTGCTTGTGAAGTTACTGTCTGGCGGTATACAAACCAAGTGTGCACACAAATTATTGAAGGTGGTTCAGACCAAACGTGGTGTCAAAGATGCGCGTACTGCCCGAAGTTGAATGCTGGGTCGATAAAATGTCAGACGCTGGATTTTCGGTGTCAAGAGCCTTGAAAGCATGTCAAGAACATACAGTGTACGACGGCCATGACGGCCGTGACGGCCGTCAGCAGGATTTGCCTTCGGTTTGTTTACACAGTGCAACACAGAGCAAGGCACGGCTTCAAGTAATCAATCAGAGAGAGGCACGGCTTTATCAATCAATAAGCGGAGCCATCTCTGCGCTCAGAACGCGCATTTAAAAGACATTTTGATGCACGTTTTTGGCTTAAACGGCGTTCCATAGTAAAGCGCCTCGGTGCCACCTTTTCTGACACTTCAGAAAAACTGCGCTCCGAGCCCGGTGCCGCCGCTACCACTGACTTTATCTGCTCTGATCAGCTGCCAGACCGGCGGGCGATGGTAAACACAGGAAAATGATGCAGGTGAGCTGAATCACTAGGAATTAATGTATTTAAAAACCTTGGAAATGGATGTAATGAACTCCAGAACACGAAATGTTCACTTCATGAGGATTAAATGTCCAGTTAAAGTTTTATCTTCAGGAGTTAACCCTATGATGTCCAGCATATTACATGTAAGTCAATAACAAAAAAAGAGGTTTAAAGCATAGCGCAGACTGAAGATGTTTCATGTTCAACATGTATGTGCAGGAACTGTATCTGGAGCATTTTAGGTCTAATTCTTCTGGTGCAGTTATCGTAGTGAGACACTGATGTTTAAATCAGAGGCTTCAGAGAGGCTTTGCAGTGAGGAAGACTGTTGGAAGTAATAGCTGATATAGAGGGGAAGAAATGAATGTGAAGCTTCTCACTCCAGAAGTTTTCTTGACTTTTCCATGAGTTTGGCTAAGTAGCTCCTACAAGTTGTGTGTAGGCAGGGTCAGCATGGCTTCCTCCATAAAAAGGCCTCTTTGTAAATCTTCTTTGCATTTGCTGATTTCCCTCAAGGGTTTCTGAAAACTGCTGATTTTTCTGTCTTGATTTACACTTCTCACTGTTTCAGAAATTCCCTGAGCAACAGGAAACCTGGCGAGCGAGTGCAGCCAAAGCAGAGGAGAGAAGAGGAAGAAGACAAAGCCAGGCCTGTGTGGCTCACTGCGATAGCATCACTGCTCTAGTCAAAGACCCTGTCTGTCTCCCTCAGCCCTCAAAAGCCGGGCCAGAGAGGGACCAAACATGCACACATAAATCCACACTTCTACAGAGGGACAGGACAGAGACACAGAGGGTGACAAGATCCTGGATGCTGTTGCTGAAGACAAGCAGATCTGATTAATCATCACTTAAAATCTAATGTTTCTTTGTTTGAGCCAAAACTGGATAAACTGACAGAGATTGCAGAGGATTAGCTTTAACATAGCTACCCTGTCCATGATCCTGGTCTCAGACCCGGTCTGAGTCCAGGTCCGGGTTGTAGGTAGCTAACCCTGGAAGTTTCAGGACGACACATCTCCATTCTCAGGGCCCTCAGTGTGTTCGTCTGATGTAGTGTAACACTGACCTGCCAGCTGTCACCTAATGCTGGTAAATGTTGTGAAATCTTTTCTTTGAAGCACATGACAAAGTCCTCATGATGTATCTAGAATGGAGGAAGGTGGAAATCACAGGACAGACATAAGACTCATTCCCACAGATGAAGGGCTGTTATTTCACTTCCTGTTTATTGTCAGTTTTGGTCACTTTTTTAGTTGTTCCGTTAGACAAGGGGAGTTATACTACATTTCATATGCAACAAAATTCCATGTGCTCTACATAAAACATTAAAAACATTATAGTGGGGAGCAGAAGAAGCATTTAATAGAATGTTTAAACTAACTTTTAAAAGAAATAGATTAAATGAAACAGAAAAAATAAACATTTAAAAATAAGCCATGTGGCTTCAAATCTGCAGTTTGTTTCAGTTTTACTTTTCAGAGCATACATTCATCAGAGGGAAACTGTGAGAGAACTCATGGTACAGAAAGAGAAAAGTAGAACTAAACCGATTATGCTGGATGGGTGGAGAATTCGTGAGTGGACAGGACCTGCTATGGGAATGAGGAAAAATGACAAAGTTGAAAGGCTGTCTATTTTCTGAAGCCACCCTGACAGGATAACCCCTCAAATTGGAGGGGAAGTTTTCCTTCCTGGTCCTGGTTCTGATGGAGGTTTTCCTCCTAGTGCAGCTCAGGATGGCGGATTGAATCATAGAGAAGATTTGGTGAAATCAGTTTGTTTCAGGAATTATGAACTGTGATGAATAAAAATTGAATAATAATGGCTTTGGCAGTCTTGACATTTTATGTTTCAGAGACCTGATGTTTGCAGCCCCCCACCCCTGAAGCTAACCACTGAGAAGTCAGACTACAGCCATATTCTGGTTTCATTTCCCTTTGACCTTCAGATAAAAATCTTTTTTAAAAAGGAAAAAATGTAAGTGAGAAACTACAAAAAAGGACAATAAGGTAACGCTGAGAGGGGGCTGTGAGGGTGGAAACAGATGACTGCCACATCCAACTCTGAGCTGCCTGTTTATCATCATGTGACAGTGTGTGGGTCCTGTCACTGTGTGTCTCCAGATGATCATGCGCCCTGGCTATTTGGCCACAGGGATTTCCCTTTGGCTGAATGGTCAGTGTGCATGGCTTGCACCCAGGAGGTTGTGGGATCAATCCCTGCCTGGGCCCTCTGTCGTCCTGCCACAATCATATTTTACTCCCCCTCCCTCCTTTGTTGCATAACTTTTCTTAATTCATTCACATTTTTGTGTGATAGTGTCAGTTTTCTTCTTCCTGCTTTTTCATTCTTGATCAGCTTGTGGTGGGGAGAACTGCTGATCAGTGAGCGAGCAGCGACGTCCTGGTGGTTTTCTCCAATTCAGTGCAGTTTGAACTTAAATCAAACCAAAAGAAGATGTGAAAGCTTTTGGAAATCCCAGCCCAATAGGACAGAGTCCCCAGACTATCCTGGTGCAGATGTCCTCTTAGTCTACAGTGGTTTTAGAGACAGAGAACTGGGAATGTTGGGAGCATTGGGAACAAACCTGTGTGTGTTCTGAACACCCTTAGGATCTCTTATCTGACCCTTTGCATGTAGGACTTACAGGATCTGTGTGGATCAGAACCGGAAGGTCACGTTCAGCAGAGGTGGGTTAGAAAGACGTTTTCCCCAGCTGAGGACCAAAACTCCTTTGTTTTCCTGTTGAGAGAATTAACTGATGACCAGTGTTTTCAGTTTTAGTAGAGGCTGAGGCTGAGGAGTAACTGTAAAGGTTCATGTGAGGCTAACTTTGTCTGAGTTTTAGTGTGAGACCCTCTCAGCTGCTGCGTGGGAGGGCTGAGTTTACTGGAACAAAGCTCTGGTGCTGCAGGGAACTGAGAGTGAAGCTGCTCAGACTGCATCCATCATGTCCTGATAAAACGTACCCTCAGAATTCCTCTGCATCCTTTAATAAATGCACTCGGGATTTTATTATTCTAAATATTTTACCAGAACTGTTTTTTCTCTTAGTAACAGGTCTTGTGTTGCAAGAATCTTCAGCAGATTTGTCACAAAAAAGTGACTGATGGTCAACTACCACTTCAGAGGGTAAGTTTAAATCATACTTTTACTTCTTGTGCTGCCACCTCTGAATGAACGTCCCACTTGTTGCACACTCCCTCCATCATGGCAACAAAACACTAAACAGATGGCAGAGTGAATTTAAACCAGGAAAACCAACCAAATTTCTTTTTAAAGAAAACAATGAAACTGTGCCACGATGAAATTTGTAAGCTGAAAACACTCCTTCCACAACTAATAAGCTTTTCTTTGCAACAGAGGGTCTGAAACACAGTAATGTAAAAGTAAAATGTAAAAGAAAAAAAAACAATTAAAAAGAAAATGTAAAAGTGGACTGTGGCTGTAGTATTTCTGTAAAGTCAACAATTAAAATCACATTTATTTCCACAAAAACAGCAAAAACTGGTGCTGAGTAAAGTAAAAAAAAATCCAGTTTGTTTGAACTTTTCCAGTCTATTCTGACAGGAACAAAGGAGGTTGTAATAGTGTAGATAATTAATCTGGATAATGTTAATTATTCAGAGATGATATGCCTGCGCGTGAAGAGGTGAGTGTGTGGGGATATAGAGATATTGTTATGTGCAGTCTGATTATATCATATTTCCAGGTTTAGTCTGTATTTTCTGTGAATCTGGAGCTTAGTTATACATCTCTACTAATAATACACATCTAACATTTGAAATCATATAGATAAATGTTTACATACAATCTACAGATATATCTGAGTGTTTGTGGTGAGTGCACATGTGATGCTAACCACTTATCTGTGCCCTGTATA
>JBBDHI010000013.1:26895391-26907313 GCA_037177115.1 Craterocephalus stercusmuscarum
ACACTAAAACCATGCTAAAACCAAGCTAGTGGGACACAGTCCAGCTTCTGGCAGCACCTGCTCGTTCACCTTGTGACTCCTGCACTATTCAATGCGGAAAAACAATTCACACTTTCAGCACGGATTTACTCGAAAATAAAGTTTGGCATACATCGTCTGATAGGTGAGTTATTACACTAATGTGATGAACCATAGTGGGCCCAAAACAATTTTCATTTCTGTATACCTTCAAGTTCAGGAGCTAACCGATCGTTTCCCAGTCCAACTTGTTCATACTGGATTGGCCTGATCTGGTAAGAGACCTGCTCTTTGCAGAACAAACACATGCAAAATGATCATCTTATTAACTTAAAAAAATATTTTTATTATCAGCTTAGCTGTGACAGATCCAAGCATACACTTAAACCTCCATTTAAATGGCAAACTACTCCTGCAATGCTGAAAAGGAGCAGCCACTATTTTCTGTCTGGTAACATGATTTCATTGGAAAGAGACAGATGTCAGTCATTCTGTGTCACAGTTATTTCCCTTATTACCGTTGACGATTGGTGAGATGCATGTTACCATGGTGACATCATCATCATTTTACTGGTTCACATTATTAAAATGCAGCTCAGCCAATCAGGGGCGAAGTTACTCGATTTACCCATCATAGTCCAGATTATCTGGCCAATATTTGGCGTTTGGAAGTTGATCTGCCTTTTTAATGTTTCGGACGATGTGCTGAATCCACCTGAGACAGGGTTAGTTTGGCTCTGTTTCAGCCGAATGTAGCATCGGACGTTATATGTGGCCCTGCAACAGTTGGGCAACCTGTCCAGGGTGTACCCCACCCCTGACCTAATAAATGCTGGGATAGGCTCCAGCCCACCCACGACCCAATTGGATTAAGCAGTACAGAAAAAAATTGATGAATGATTAATACTGGTTCTAAATATCTGTCATCGCCTCAGGGTTACTACCAGTATTTATGTCAGCCTTGAAAAACATATCAGTCGACCTCTAGTGTTTTCATCCACTTTTTATTTACTTCTGGATGGAAGAACATCCCACAGTAAAAAATTCAGCCACAATGATGTAAATCTGGATTCTACAGATTCGTTAGCCAGCCTCCACCTTCATTGTTCTCACCCTTTTCTGTAAAGGCCTTTTCTCTTTTCTACCGCAGGTTTTAGCAGATTCCTTGGGACAAGTCAGGGATGCAGAACCGGCTCCCCCTCCAGGGACCCCGTGGGCTTTCTAACCACCCAGACATCCTCATGTTCTAGAAATATCATGAAAGACGAAATAACCATAAACATTCCCTGAGGAGTTTCGTAAAGCCATGTTTTCAGATGGTGGGATTTGTACCATGTCACCACAAGCAATACGCTCAGATTTCAGTAAAGATGGCAAGTCGCTGCACATTAGAACAAACACCTGTTTTATTTATTTATATTTTTAACAGTGCTATATGCTGTATCTGTGTCTACTGTTACTGTTATAAATCATCCATTTATTTAACATTTCAAGCACGACACGGCTTAGAGCAGAATGTAAAAAACCTCTACCTGCTTCGTGTATTTTATGGTAAACAAATCCTTCTGACCAGAACCTTTAGCCTGTTTAGATGTGAACTTACTTGGCACCAACTTGGTATGTGATGGAGCACACTCCAGACTTCCTGTTTGTTAATAACCGGTAATGGCATCTGCCAATTGCTTGTCCAATCTAGGGACATTTTCAGTCCAGGGTTTGAACAATGCTGGCTGGTGGATCAAAGCATTTCTGGAGAAACGCCACCAAGACTAATTGGTATCGTCAGTATCTAAGTCCCAGCTGGGATCAAACAGCGCCGACGGGAGAGGCCTGATAACCAAGATAAAGCAGCTAAATACAAGGCTGAAGCATAAAACCCAATGATATGGTATTTAGAGATTCAATTTCTTCACATTGGCATGGATAATAGCATGAAAAGATGGTATGGACTAATCTATGGCCAATAATTTGTGATTTATAACTGGGGGAATATTACTGCCACAGCTGATTACTGTGAAACATGGTGACTGACAGGAACACAGACCAGACATTTGCATGACTTCCACTCAGACTTCATTAAACTGAGAGACTTCTCTCTACTACTGCATTGCTTGTGTTGGCTGTACCTCTGACCTTTGTTTCTTTATGTTTATTTTTTATCGGACATTGCTTTCGTCAGCCTAGTTGTTTTTACAATGCTCTATAAATAAAGATGCTACAGTATGGTACGCATGCAGGCAGCACAGGAAACTGTTTATAGAGGCAGTGAGTGGGGTTGAGGACACGGGTAACATGACTATCCCGCCCTCCTCTAACATGTATTTTTTTAACGAGTCATTCATGGAATGTGATCATTTGGTATCTCTGTGCCATTTATTTCAGCATCTGCCATCCACAGAAAACAACTAAGGCCTTGTGAGCAGCCATTCAAGACCAAAGCAGCATAACCCATGAAACAGTGCTCTAGGGTTAAAAACAAATTCAGAGAAAACTGCTCACCACACAGACTGTTCAACCTTCAAACAAAGTACCAGAATATGAACAGAACCCTGCTCTGCCTCACCCAAGATGCACCCATAATGATTTTATTATATATAGTTTTTGTGTGTGTTGGTGTGTTAAAATGATTTTACTGTAATTCTTTATTTGCTTTTTATGCTTTTAATGCTTTATGTGAAGTAATTAGAATTTTATTGAACCTGAAAATGTGCTTTACAAATAAAGTTCCCTTGCAATAGAAACTTTGGCTGAAGTGGAACCATTAACATGGTTGTACATAAAATAAAACAATGCAAACGGAAATAAATGGCAAGAGGAATTTCCAATTCTGCGACATGTCACATATTTTACTTGTGGTTGTTTTCAGTTCTGGTCACTGAGCCAGATTTTTTTGTTCCAGGGAATATTGTGCCCCTAGTGAGGAGATGCTGTAACTGTGGCTTGGGAAAACTCAGTGTGAAAGCACTTCCCGCCTGATTTCCCACCCAATTGAACCAAATTCCCCAGACTATCCTGGCATGAAAGCTCCATTATTCCTCGCCAGACCAAAAAGTTAGAGATTTCTATCACAAAAAGACAAGTCTATCACATTTTTAAAAATGGCTTTGACTGGATCCTTCCTGTTATTATTAATGAGCTCATTCATAGTTTGTCTTCAAAGCTGCATTTTCATGGTATGAGTATGTCTCCATTATGCTCTTGCCTCACCCTGTCCCGCTCTTTTGTGTGTTTCAAGTTTATCTCTGACATCGAGACATGTCATATTATTACAGCAAGCATAAATACAAAGCTCCTCAAACAGTCTAAATCCCACTTCGACGTGCCTTTGGCCCGCATACACATTCTCCTCTATGCCTGTGCCACAGTGTACACATGAAGCAGTCTTTATATAAATCCATCATCTGGAGAGATCAAGGACCTGTACATTTCCTTTGTTCAAAGCCTCCCTGGAGGAAATGACATCATCAGATCTCTTTGTTTCAGCAACCTGTGCGGCATACATCCCACATGTCCAAGTTAGGATTTATGTTTACATAGCAAAAAGAAATAAAAAAAAATTACATTTTCCCCAACAATTCCCTCCCACTGTTACTGAGTAATATATAATGTTCACCTAAATATTTGAACTCCAACTACAGAGCGAAGGAACGGCATCAGAGCAGACGGCTTTTATTAGTTAACACTTGGATCGAATGAGAACATGATTGAAAGATCTAGACAAACTCACAAACGGGCACTCTGCTCGTACCGTGAGCATGAGCAGGACTGAGTGAACTCACATTCCTCACTGAACTCGCATTCCTAAATTTTATCCACCCATAAGAAACCAAGAAATAAGTAGAATAAGTTCTGGGGGATGATGTCATCCCAAGATAAACACAGTTTTTGAGTTAGAAACTAATGGTAGAATTATTCCTACGTCACAATCCATTGGTCAAGTGACCATGACAAAATTACCGGTGAAAACAAACCCTGCATCATACCAGCATCCGTGCAGAAGTCTGCAGCTTGTTTTGATAGCTTTAAGTTTTCTCCATGGGAAACATCCAGTATGTCTTATTGATCCCTCAGAGCACAGGCCTGAAACAGATGTAAGGCGGACTAGTGGCAGTAAGACTGAACGAATCTGTCCACAGTCACATGGTGAAGGAGCTGCTAACGAGAAACACTGAGAACTCTAATACTGTGTTTCTGATATTTTGGACTTCTATACAAAAACAACCAGAAGTTTTAAACTGTATTATTATAATAAATGTTTTTCTCACTAGTCGCTAAACGATCCTAACAAATTTTCAAATATTTTGAAGGACTCCGAGGGATACAGTCATCTGGACATCTGGATCACCCCCAGAATCTGACCTTACTCCAATTCAGAGGTTTGCTGATTATCTGATAAAATCTGTGTTTTGTTGCTAACAGACAGGCAAAAACGAGATGGTGAGAGTTCGCCTCCTTTCTGATCAGAGCTATTTACATTCCACCACGGGCTAATGCTAAGACACCAGAGACACTAAAGGCCCATTTATGCTCCCTGATGGACGTAAACGGGGACGTCTGTTCCAAACGTTTTCATGCGTCGCTGTCTTTATACATCCATGCATCTTTTGTGTTGCTACGACTGACCTCCGCTAGTGGGCAGTGCTGAGTTCATAATTAATTCTGAGAGACAACATTAAGTTCAGACCCCGGTTGGAGGCTCTAACGCGCTGCTATAAAGTTGTTTCTAACCACTGAGACGCCCTGAACACTTGTAGAGCCTTACTTCAAAAGCTTGTGCAACTTCTGTTTTTGTTCCCGTCTTCATTCTTCTTCTACAGTTTTCCTCTTCCCATTTATCTTCTTCTTCTCTGGTTGTTTCTGCTCAACTATGCTCAACACTGCCAACGCGGTTTCCATGTGGTATTACTCCATCTTCTGTGTTGCATGATGGATGCGCAAGGAGCCTGAAAACACACCAAATTTTATGCACATAATTGGTGCAGAAGACAGAAGAAACTTTCTGTGCCTCTGCGTATCCGTCATCTGCCTCAAGCATAGATGGGCCTTAAGACACTGGATCAAGTTTACTCCTGAGGAAAAGGTCATTATGCTGCATAATGACAAGAAATTATTCCTGGAAAATATGGTTTTAGGTGGTGTTATACTGTATGTCTAAGTCATGTGACTGTCCTTCACCCTCCCTCCAGACTGCTAATCCTCTGCATTACAGAAAAACGGTCACCTCTGGCTTAGAAAGATGAAGCAGGCGGAAGTGCTAAAAATTGCAGTTCCTCCCTCCTCCACTAGAGGCTGGCTGAGCCAATCCCCATAGACTCTCATGTTAAAAGGGCAACTTCACAGCAGAAATAAACAGAAATGTTTACAGCCTGGTACAAAACAACATTTTAGCTTTAATGTCAAGTTTACCTTTGTGACAAGTGTGGGGGGAGGGAATTTATCTATAAGTCACCTGTTTAGATATAATTTAATGTTGAAATTCGACATAATTAGGGGCGTGTCCCTTTGATTGACATGTGCCAAACATTCAGCGAAAGCAGGCAGAGGGTAGCATAACCGTGGTTTTTGGACAGCTAACAGCACACCTTCACTTCAACCTCCCTACCTCTGTTAGCTGGTTAGCTCCCGTTAGCTTTGTTAGCTCGTATGTACAGGAAGCTCAGAGTTCAATGGGTGTCAATTAGGGATGGAACTTTATGTCGACAAAACAACCAAGATTCGACACATGCTCCACTCGACAAAAAAAAAAAATGTTGACATGTAGACGAAATGAAATATTTTAATTAAAACAAATGCACACAGTACCCACTTGACCCTCATTCAATTTCACACGTGACGGTAGGTTGTTCCTCACCTCTCGAATGGAACCTGAAAATACTGGCACTGCGCACAAGGCAGCCTTCATCACATCCTTTTTTGATCCATGCCACAAAAAACTGAGGTTAAGGAAGCTGTTCATGAAAAGGTTGGAGATCTGCTCTCCGGGCTCCATGCACTCTCAGGTGATGGTTTCATTCTTCGGAGAGGACTGTTTCACAGAGTACGCGGTCACATCTGAAGCCGACAGATGTGCGTGCTATTTGTTTGCTCAATTTCAGCATTTGTAATTGCTCTCTCATTTTAATTAGCATTGTTTAATGGTCATTATTGGACATTACAGCCATGTTTTGAGACCAATATGAACTAGTAGCCTACAACAGTGTAGAATATTTTCCACGCTTGGCATTGGTGCTGCTCTGAGAAAAAAAAAAGGCTGACAATTCGACAAAAAGTCGACACGTGGGCCTCAACAATCGATGGACCAAATTCCATGTCGTTCCCATCCCTAGTGTTAATCATCCATCCCCGCACTCACAGCTTTCTCTCATTACCCCCTCGTTGCTCTGTTTTGTATTTTCTGAGAGTCATGACGCTGCCAAAATGGCGAAGGATGGATCCCTCCCAATGAGCCTCTTTTCAGCTCTTTAGAAACCTGCAGGTCACATGGTCTCAACATTTCTCTATTTCTTCTACAGTCACAGATAACGCTGCATTTCAGGAAAAACAACATAAAATAAAGACTTAATCTGTGGCTATGAGCAAAACAACCATGAAAAGGCTGCTTCTCTTTCTCAACTGACCTTAAACACATTAGAATAATCAACAAAATAGCTATTCTTTTTTTCTAACCCCCAAAAACATAAAGGCAAACAAAAACAAACAAAATAAAAGCTCAAAACAATAAAAACTTTCCTCTTCAGCATAAAATTAAAAAGGGCTGCCTCCACTTGACTGGAAAATAGATTTTTTCCTTTCATCTCCACTGGAATTAATGGATTATTAGAGTTTTTCCTTTGAGTTTCCCCTGAAATCTTTGTCTTGGTTGCTGTTGGGGGTAACGTGTCGGTGCATGTCCTGTCAGTATCGAAGTAAGTTTCCATGCTGGTAGCTGTGGTCGCTCTGACTCAGTGTTCATCTATTGCTGGTATCAAGTTTACAGCATTTGCAAACAGCAGCAAACCACAAAGTATGTTGAACATGTGTGTTATTTGGCATTTAAACTGTGACACACCCAAAACTCAGGTTATTGTTTTCGTTTGAGTAAGTGTAAAACATGATTCACTAGTGACATTGGCACAGTTGCTTGCTTGCTAGAATGTCTAAACTAGTACTGTCAGTTAAATGCAGTTAACTTTTGTTAAGTGATGAGAACAGCTTCCCGACGCTTTGAGCCAGGTGTGTTGGAGGGAAACATGGAAGCCCTGCAGGACTGCAGCTGTTGTGGGACTGAACTGAGTAGCCCTGGTCTTGAGCATCTCACCTTCAGGATGGTGCTCTGCAACTTGATGCTGACTTTCCAGATGTGTTTTTAAGTTCCATAAACACTAACTCTCACACCGTCACACCAAAACACAGTCCTAGTATGCAGGCTTACATAGAGAATATTCTGCATCTGCTTCAGTTTGCAGTGTCTTGCACATTGCAGATTTTCTGAGAGACTCAGCCTCTCTAAGGAGCTCCTTTCACACCCAGTTTATACAATTCCAACCCAGTTTATTTAACTAGTTGATGAACTCATATTTTTACATTTTTTCATTCAGTATTTGATATTTTCTGTTCTGGTGTTAATAATTACTACTTTATTCTGAGGCTCTGATGGCTGTCTGACCAGGAGGAAGATGAAAGCTTACATGTTGTAAGGTCTGTCTGGAGCCCAGCAGGCATCGGCTGTTTGCTTCTTACCTAAAATGTGAGGAGGAGGATTTCTCAGGCTGATTGACAGGCCCACACTGGTTCAGGACCACAGAGATAAAAACATCAAAAAGACTGCATCAGGAGTAATTAATCACACACACACACACACACACACAAGAAGAAGCTGGCTGAACAGAGCTTTAAGCAGCTCTTTTATGTGTAGCGTTAATTGGTCAGCTGTTCTGGGCCTCATGGGTGACAGTAGCTCAGTGGATAGAGCTGTCACCTACTAAACAGGAGGTCGGTGGTTCGATTCCACCCCGCTACATATCAAAGTGTCCTTGCCTCCCAATGTGCCTATCAGTGTGTGAATGGTTTGTTTCCAAAGCACCAAGTATGTTTCAATATAGGTGCTGTATTGATGGGTGAATGAGACATGTCATGTTAAAGCACTTTGAGTGGTCACCTAGACTAGAAAACCACTCTACAAATACAGTTCATTTTACAATGTAAAGTGCCGGCATGAGTGCAAAGATCAGCCTCCATCATCAGCTGCCTGCTTTGTGCTTTCAAAAGTTCATTTTCATTTCTACAGAGTACAGCAAAGTACAACACAGAGGACAGGCGGAGAATCCTTCATGTTAAAGTCATGTATTTCATATCCATGGTTAAACTGTGCAGGTCAAGCTGAGAGGCAGCAGTCAAGCAGTTGAGAAGAGGTCTTCATCAGTCCACGAGCCTCTTTAGAGCTTCATTTATTCATCATGCACAGAACTATGCAAACGTCTTGAATTGCGCTTCATTTTTAAAATATAAATTGCCAGGAAGACAAGATGCAGATGGAGCAGTTTATCAAAACATGAAGGAGAAACACCAGATACGAGTCTGACTGACGCTTCAGCACGGTCTGAAGCCTCCTAGAGAAGCTTTCTGTACTTATTCAGGACAGTTCGCAAGGATTCCTGAAGGACTTTCCAAAGCTCTTCTTTGGATGTTTTTGCCTTTTGTTGCATTTTCTGTCCAGATGATCCTACAATGCTTTAATAATGTAGAGGTCCAGACCCTGAAGAGGATCCATCCCTGACCTGAATTTAAGGTGACTTGGCATTCTGTAACCTTGTCTCTCAGTTTCACCTCATCACCAGAAGCTACCTGTGGGCCAGCCTTCATGGAGACCGGTGAGATGAATCAACTTTCTAACCCAATCACTTTCTCTGCATCTATTAATCATGCTTTAGTCGAGTATCCTCATTAAATTAAACTTCAAACTTCAAACTTTATTCATTTATAAAGCGCTTTTCATCGCATTGGCAACACAAAGTACTTTACATAATAAAAACAGCACTGGAACACAAGAACACTGGAGAAAGAAGACTTAGTGAGATAAAATGAATAAGATAAACATAAAAATAATAAAAAAGACATTGTAAAAGCAGCAAGGATTAGAACATAGACTAAAGACTATACATCAAATACATTTAGTTTTCGCCCTGGTCATGAAACGGTGGACCAGATCTATACCCTCTTCAGGGGTATAGATCTTCAAATGTTTAATTATTTTTGTTTGCAGGGGGAGGTTTAGGCCCACTTCATGGGTCATGGGGAGGAATGAGGCTTACTTTAGGAAATGCCAGAAACCAAACAAAAATGCGGATAGCTCGGTTACCTAGAAGAGATAATGAGAGAAAAACTTGATGGGGCTGACTGCTGCTCATTTTTGCTTGATTTAGATTCTAGTTAAGAAGCAGTAGCTAGCTGCTAGCATGCTACGTCACTTTCACCTTAACAGACTCGGTTTGAGCCCGTTTGCTTCGGACGGGATGTACTGTGTATGGTCGCCATGCCGACAGGACGAGCATGCGCAGAACGACCGGAATGAACTACGAGCGGAATAAGGGTTTAAATGATAAAAAATGAGAGAGGAATTTACTCATTCAGAATTATAGAGGAATAAACCAGCAACTTTATTCGAAATTAAGTTTAATTCCGAATTAAATTTGCATTAGGAATTAAGTGTTTACGCAGTCTGTTTAAAGCAGAATTAACGTTAATTCGGAATTAAAGAGGAATTAAAAGTCCCGTGTAAACATGGCCATTGTTGGGAATCTGTGGAATTGTCCTTGCCTGTTATCAACAAGCTGCTGCAGCCGGGCTGTCTTATTTTCTTTTTAAGAACAGCCTTTTCTTTATTCCCTCTGGTTTCCAGGCTCTGATCTTCGTTCTAACACATCCAGTCACGCAGGTTTGGCTTTTGCACATCCCAACATCCTTCATTCACCCTCTGCTTTGAAAGAAAGTGCTTTCCCATTTCATTTGTCTCACCTCTAAATTTATCTGTCCCACACTTGTCTTCTATGATACAGTTTTCATAAGCTAGGAGTAAGAAGCTTTAGTTTTTAATAAGTGTCTCGCCCATTTTCAGTTGAATCATGTATCAGAAAGAAACTGTCAGGTGCAGAGACCAACACGGTGACACGTTTGAACAAGTACTCCTAAATATAACCCATACAGCCATCCCTGCTGGCTTCATATGCAGCTTATCTCAGTTTATATAAAGTTGTGTTTTGTTTCAGGGTTTTGGTTGAGTTCTTTTTTTTCTTTTTTGATGTTGTTTGTATTACAGTCTGTTGGCTTGGCTATGTTTCCTGTTGTATTTGGTAGAGTGCTTCCCCTTGTGTATTACACTGTGTTACTTCCTGCTTCAGACCAGAGGACTACGAAGCTGGTTATCCAAACTCTGCTGAGCAGCATTGATCCAGCAGGACAAGTCCTCAGATTTGTTGCGACTTGCCACAGAGTTGCTAAAGAAGTCTAAAAATGTTCTAATTAGCAAGAAGTTGCTAAGTTGGCGACACTGTAAACAAAGGGTCCTTCAGGAAAGTGCTGTATGGAAGGTGCCTGTTTAAATGAGTGGACACGACTTTCTGAAAACCAGCAAATGCAAAAGAATTGATACCAATGAAAATTGATATCTAGATACATTTGAGCATTGGAGCCAGGATACTGGTTCGTGCTGACGAGGGGTTTGAAACAGTTTGCATGTTCTCCCCGTGTACGCGCGGGTTCTCACCGGGTACGCCGGCTTCCTCCCACTGCCCCAAAGGTTAACTGAACACTCTAAATTCTCCCTAGGAGCGAGCGTGTGTGAATGGTTGTCTGTCTCTCCATGTTGGCCCTGCAACAGACTGCTGACCTGTCCTCTCGCCTGTTAATAACGGTACAGAAAATGGATGGATGGAAGATCTTCAACTAAGTTATTGTGTTAATTCAATATTAATTCACCAGACAATATAAATGAGCTAAATACATTATGATGACCATTTCACTTTATTAAGGTCCAGATGTTTAGGCCGAGCATCCTCATTTTCCTATATTTTTATTTTGACATCTACCAAGAGGTCACTGATTTGGTAGCAACATCATTCGAACTGTTATGGATGGAGTATGATGAAATGTCCAGGAAATCTCAAAACTGGAATAAAGGAAGAACTAAATTTTACAAACAGAGTTGTAGCTTAGCCCCAAAGTTACATCGATGAGAGAAAATCCAGCTTTGCATTACAGGCTTCATAGTACAGGTTTTGTGTGTTAATTTCTTTCAACTGCTCCTTGTTCTGGTTCCTCAGTATATAGGTATCTCCTGCTGTTTCCCAGACCACTTTCAATGTTTTGACATAAATGCAACATAAATAAACAAGATCACAATTTAATGCAAAAAACATAAAAAAATATGTAAAAGTGAAGCAACTATGGTGAAAGCTGTAGGATATAGCTGTATATCCCCATTGCAATGAAATCAGACTGCCCAGAGCACCCCAGCTGTACAAGACAGGCACATTTACATGTATGTTAGCACAACTATGAAAACAACCCAAAGATAACACAAGATGCCAATGCAGCTTTGTCCAAACTACAGATGAGCTTTGACAGACAACCTCTGACATCTTAAAGACCAAAAACTGAATTCACAAGACAGAACTTACAGCTAATTTTACATCTCCAAGACAAGACCAAACAAGTGATATGTTTTCTTATAATTTATTGATAAATGAGCTGGATATCATGTGTATTATGGTGAAAAAGGCAGTTGGGTCGCATTTCACCGGGGGAAAGTAGATCGGTATGGTCAGGTGTAGGTACGAGATAT
Organism: Craterocephalus stercusmuscarum; assembly: GCA_037177115.1. Classification (NCBI taxonomy): domain Eukaryota; kingdom Metazoa; phylum Chordata; class Actinopteri; order Atheriniformes; family Atherinidae; genus Craterocephalus; species Craterocephalus stercusmuscarum. The sequence continues at coordinate 26,907,228 of JBBDHI010000013.1, forward strand.
GTGTGGTGCTCAGGACCGCGTTTCCCAAAAGCATCGTAGAGCCAAAGTGCTCGTAAACTACATCTTAAGATGAATCTTACATTTGC
>JBBDHI010000013.1:27826720-27837299 GCA_037177115.1 Craterocephalus stercusmuscarum
GTTATGAAGCAGCAGCTAGTCGCTAGCATGCTACGTCACTTTCCCCTGAACAGACTCGGTTTGAGCCCGTTTGCTTCAGACAGGATGCACTGTGTATGGTCGCCATGCCGACAGGACGAGGGGACGAGCATGCGCAGAACGACAGGAATTAACTATGAGCGGAATTAAGGTTTACATGATAGAAAATGAGAGAGGAATTAACTAATTTGGAATTAAGAGAGGAATAAACCAGACACTTTATTCCGAATTAAGTTTAATTCTGAATTAAATTAGCATAAGGAATCAAGTGTTTACATGGTCTGTTTAAAGCGAAATTAATGTTAATTCCGAATTAAAGAGGAATTAAAAGTCCCATGTAAACGTAGCCATTCTGAATCCTGATGTATCCAAACATCTCCACAGCTCTGTGAGGCGGCCAGGCCGCTCCACAACAGAGCGCGCTGCGCAAAAGCTGCAGATGCAAGCAGGTTGCAGCGTGTCGGTCCAGTTCAGCACATAAGTGCGCTGCTCTCGGGAATTTAATTTGGCACATAAGCCAGTCATTGTGGCCCAGTAAATTGTTATGGTCCCTAAAAACATGTTCTTTATTAGTTTAATCATTTGCATAATACTCCAGCAGTGGAGCATTACGCAGTGGCGGTGTTATGTTTGCAGCAGTCAGACTGGCAAACTGATCTTGTCAATCAGTGGAATAGGCTATGATAATGCCGCAGTTGAGGGTCCTGTCACTGTGACCATGCGTCCTGGATACTTGGTCACACACACATCTCTGTGGCTGAACGATCAGCGCGTGTGTCTCTGAGATTTAAACCCGCCTGGGTTACTTTCCGACGATTCGACTGGGAGACTGTCAGTCGAATCACAGTCCCCGAATCGTGACTATTAATACATTTATTACAAAAAAATATATAACAGGAGTCATATTTATTAAATTAATGTTTAATTTAATATAAATGAAAATTAAATCAATATAAATATGAACCAACTTCAATTAAACTATATGCTATGAAATTAATTTAATTTCATTATAGCATGTACTTTAATTTAAATATTTTAAATATTAGTACATTTAAAAAACATTTGGCTAAAGACTAATCCAAGCAAACACTGGAGGTAGAGCGTCCGCCATTGTTGAGAGAGCTTTCAGGAGGCTGTTAGCACTTGTTTAAATGAAAGTGGAGCACTTATTGCTTTCTTCCAGAGAATCTGGAGAAAACTGGTAGGAATTGTGTCGTGTTTGGTTGCTCCAACAGCAGTGGAAAACTTCTGCTATTAAAAAAGAAAAAAAAATCTGAATTCCCTGACTTAATGTCATTACATGTTTCAGCCACCAGGGGGAGTAGTGCCCCCCACAAACTCCGCCCATGATAGTGGTCTGATTCCTTTTTCTTTCTTTAGCCTTTATTTTACCAGGCTTGTCAAGTTCAGTGCAGACTTTGGGGACTGTAAGCTTATAGCTGTTATTTGATGGTACACAGTGTGTTTCCTTGCTGCTCTCGATGGAGGCGGACGCTTTTCTCTCTGCTCCTCACCTCGCCCCCCTGCTACTCTGTCCTGTCATTTCTCTGAGCCTCTCATAATTCCTAATCAACTCTTTGAACATGGATTTGGTCGGCTGGTCGACCAAATCGATCAGATTTTTTCTACCCATAGATGGGGCAAGGGAGAGCCACATGTCCGGACAGGATGCACATGGCAGGCTACGGGATGGACTCCTGGAGTAGGTGGAAGCCCCTATGCCTGTCTCAGCTTTCGGTCGAAGACGTGGAAGAATTGTACATATTTGGATTTTTGATCATCGGGTTTCTGCTGATTGGAGCTGGTGGTTACCTGAAGCTGTTGGCAGCCATTGACAGGCTGTCTGACGGCTCTGCTGTTACTAAGCGGCAATCTCCCACCAGAAAAAGTGATGCCTATGTGGAAGTGCAAAAAATCGCAGTTCTCTCCTCATCCGCTAGGTGCTGACTGCAAAACAGAGCAATTTCCCATTGGTGCCCATGTTAAAATTGCCAACCGCAAACTGCGGTTTTTAGCCGGCTAATCCCGCTTTATGTCTTTAACCCGTCTACCTCTGTTAGCTGGTTAGCTTCCGTTGCTCCGGGTTAGCTTTGTTAACACGTAGCTCGGAGTTTAATGGTTGTCAATCATCCCTCCCCACGCTCTCAGTCCCCCTCTCCGCGTCTCCTCGTCGGCCATTTTTGGGCTTTCCGGAAGTCACGAGACTCGTGACGGTGCCAAGATGGTGGAGGAAGGAACCGCCCAATGAGCATCACTTCAGCTCATCAGGATCCTATGGGTCACGTGGTTTTAGGGTTTGTCCATTCTTTTTACAGTTTATGGCTGTTACGTACCGAGCGATAAGGACACTAACTCAGAGGCAGGAAAAGTAAGGCCTCAGGCTGGATGCCATTTCTGGCAAACTCTCTACAGTCCCGGGACTCTATCGAGGAATGGATTACAACTGTACCGGATAGTCTGCTCGGGTTGATGGAAATTGATCCCCTAATTCGGCTGATTGGAGATGCCATGGGACCTGCCACGGACTCAAGGCAGACGGAAAACAAAGTTGCCTGTACCCAAACCAAGTCTGTTATCACCATTTGGTTCCCCTCACTATCAATCTCCCAAAGGAAGGAATGCACAACTGCTCAGTACCCCTCCTCCCCCGCTCCTATCCCATAGGCTCTGAGGATCATCACACCGGTTTCTGCTCAAGGACGTCTTCCTCCATCTCAGGCGTCAGAGACACGAACTGAGTGAGAGGTCACGGACTCCACCCCACAAACCTTCACCGTATCTGTCGTGCCCTTACTCCACCCCCCTGCTCCCAGCCTAGAATGGATTTATATATAAAAGTATACCAAAGAGAAAGATGGCGTGTAGCCAGCGAAGGCCACTCAACTCAATTGTTAGTAAGAGTTTTGCAACATGTGACAAACCTTACGGCTCCATGATCAAGAATCTAGGGATTGTAAAGATTTTACAGAAGTGTGCATATAAAGTATGTCACCATAACCAGTACAGGAAGAAAGGTGGCAGCATCCAACCTTTTCCTGGCAGCAATTGTGAAACATGTCCTGCGAGGAAAAAAGAACCTAAGTTTCAGCCTTAACTTTTAAACCAGATTCTCTACATAAAGTTTAAAAGAAAGCCGGTCATCATTTAAAACAGCCAGATGTTTATAACAAGGCCCTAAATCAATTGTGTTTTGTTGCAGGAAAAACACAACTGGGGGAGGCTTGGGAATCTTCCTATTACTTGAAAAAATCCTAAACTTGGTCTTAGAAACTTTTAGGACAAGTGTCAGATTGATAAGCTGATGCTCCACAAGGTTAAAATCCGACTGTAAACTGGTAATGGCTTCAGCAAGAGTGGAGCCAAAGCAATAGATAACTGTATCATCAGCATAAAAATGGAGTTTAGCATCAGGGATGTTTCTGCTGAGCACGCCCGCAAAAATACTGAACAAAATAGGACCTAAAATGGAGCATTGAGGCACACCAGAAGAGCCATTTAACAGTGAAGAAGAACTACCATCAAAACATATGCAAAACACAGCATTTTGTCTGACAGATAGTTGGCAAACCATCCAACTGCTTGATTTCACAGACCAATTTCTGACAGTCAATGTCAAATTTATTTATAGAGCACATTTACATAGCCTATGGGCCCACCAAAGTGCTTTACATAAAAACACAGTAAAAGTACAATAAAATATAATAAAACAAGAAAAACACAATGCACATTTTAAAAAGAAATCGGTTCTTCAAGATGGAGTGATCTACAGTGTCAAAGGCCTTAGAGGGCTCAACAAAAAGGGCTGTACAGAATATTTTTATTGTCTAGTGACTCTGTTAGGTCATCTGTGGCTTTTAGGGAGGCTGTGATGGTACTGTGCTGCTTTCTGAAACCAGACTGATATAGAGAGGGTATTGTTTGTTTGGAGAAAATCCTTCAACTGTTCATTTAGCAACCTTTCAGGGACCTTAGACAAAATACACAAGTTAGAAATTGGTCTGTAATTGTTCAAACAGGAAGGGTCCCCTCCTTTTTAAGAGAGGAAGAGCATGAGCATCCAGCCAAATTGTAGGAATGCAGTAAATAGTGATGGTGAGATTGAAAATACAATGAACAGATTTATCAATGACGTCAGCAGCTAATTAAAAAATAAAAGGTTCTAGACGATCTGGGCCTGCAGATTTCTTAGTGTCCAGAGAAAGACGAGCTCTATGGACTTCTTCATCAATGAACAATGTAAAGCCAAAAGCCTTACCAGCAGGCATAAGACCAGCATCAGGAACCCGAGGTAGTAAGCTAGGAGCTGGCAAGTCAATTTGAGGAGAGGAACTGGAGAAAAAAGAGCCAGAGGCAATAAAGTGCTTGTTAAAGCAATCAAGCATAGAAGATCTATCAGATACAGTGATGTTGTTGTAAACAATGGAGGACATGAGCTAACACTACGTTTACATAGACAAATATTTCATCTATCCGATTGAAATCAATATGAACAGAGATTCCAGCCAGCTTGTTTCCATGGACTCTGGATAAAAACATCTGAGCCATTGTGTATAAATATGATTGACGTTTCGATATATTCTAAACCATTTTGGACATGTACAGTGCTACTAGTTTGGGAAAAGTTTTTTTTTTTTTACTTTTAACCATCAAAAAGCTCTGAAACTCTTTCAGATTTCAACAAAAACATATGCGCCACAGTCCAATTTTGTTTTTCTGCTGCCATCCTTAACATCTTCCCTGAAACTGATTATGTCAACCCCCATTGGGTTCAAGCATGCACAGAAACAACCTCCACCCAGAAGCTCGGGATGAATGTTTACATGCTTATTTTTCCTGCTGATCTGATCGTGAAAAGGTCAAACCACCCCTCTGGTCAGATCTGAAATTCTTTCAGATCGAGGCAGATTAGACTCACTGAGGTGTTTGCATGAAGTGATAGTCACTAAAGGGGCATAAACTCACTACATACAGTGATAGGGTCATTCAGTTGGCAACACTCAGTGAATGAATGGCATTTTAACAGGGAATTATTTTTTTCTTAAAGATGTTTATCATTTGGGCTTCAGTGAGATTAATGTTTTCAGACCCTGGATTTTCCTTGACTGATCTTACTGGCCCCTGACTGGTCTCTGACTCTGACTGGTCCCTAACCTTCCCCAACTGGTCCTTGCCTGATCTCTGACTGATCCCTGACCAACACATAATTGGTCTCTGATTGGTCGCTGACATGGCCCTGACTGGTCTTTGACTGACCCCTGTTTTGCCCCTGACTGGTCCCTAACTTGGCCAGGAAAGATCCTTGACTTGCTTTTGACTTGTCAATACCTGGCCCCTTACTGGTGCCTGACCTTCCCCAGCTGATCCTTGACTCCACCCTGACTGTTTCCTGACCGATCCTTGACTGGTCCCTGTTTTATCCCAACTGGTCTCTGACTGATCCCTGTGTTTTCAATAACTGGTCCCAGACTTATCCCAGACTGCTTTGCGACTGGTCTCTGACTGGTCCCTGACCTTCCCCTACTGGTCCTGACTGGTACCTAACTTGCCCTGACTCAACCTCGATTGATACCTAACCTCCTAAACCCCATACATGGACAAAAATTGTTTGGATGCAAACATTGTAGCCTTAAAAGTACCTTTTAAAAAGGAAAAAAAAACATTTTATTTTTGACTTAGCATAAATGTGTTAACATATTGTATTCAGATTTTGATCACCCACCTTCTTCACTTCTGGACCTGGTTTTAAACGTTTCCAGTTCCATGTAAACAAAATGTGAATATTATTAGAAATAAAACTTGAGTGGACAGACTTGAACTAATCTGTGTGGACATGGGCTTAATTTTTAATTACAAGGGCTCTGAATGGTCAATGTCTCAGGTGACCCCCTGACTCACCTTTGACTGGTACCGAACTTGCCCCTGACTGAAATTTGACTTGCCCTTCACTGGTCCTTGACTGGTTCCTGACTGCCGTAACAGTCAAACATAGCTCTTTAATGGTGGAGCAAATCTGGACGTGTAGCCAGGGCTATTGATGAAACTTTTTTCTGAGCACTTATTCAGGAGCAAGATCAAACGTGTCACCCGTCAGCAATCATATTTATTTCCTCTCATCCTTCCCAAACATTTGGCATGCAGCCACTTTTAACTCTTTTTGTTTTGTTTTATTTCACTTCAAAAGGTTAAGCCCATCCATCAAAGAAACGCTGCTCCCATCAAAGCTGTAACACAGTCAGATTGTTTAACATCTAACAAAGCATGGAAAGCATTTCCAAATCTGATGTAACTGAAGAAGGGATAATTCACCCTAAGACTTTATCTTTGATCTGTGATCTGTACCATATCTGCTCCCGCTCTCACCCATTACTCATTCTAACACGCTTTATTACTCTTTTGATATTTCATCTCACCTCTTCCATTTGGACGCATCGCCACAAATGAGTTTTGTGATGTGGATTATCCCTCGGTGAAGACTTTGATTTGACAGGAGGAACTTTCATATGGGAAAATTTTGTTTATTTTCTTCTTTCTATCTTTTTTCTGAGGAGATCATGTTAGCTTAGAAACCACAAGGAATGATAACCCCTGAAAATGGATGAGGCTCGGGGTGGAGAGCCTGGTGGCATGCCCCGACCCTCATCCAGTCTCGCGGTTAGATGAGTCTGAGCTGATTTATCTTCCATGTTTGTGGAAACGTTGGCTGTGAATGAAAGGCACATGAGGAGGAGAAAGAAGCCACGGCGGCGCTCTCAGAGGCTCCCTGCCCCTATCTGGAAGCCTAATCCGATGAGCTCACACTCAGCATGTTGCTCTCGTGAGTTCTGCATGACTTGCGCTGCCCCAAGAGATAGAGAATGGATGGGGTGCTGCTGCCCTCACAGAGAGGCGGGTCCTGGGGGGGTGGGCGTGTTATATGGTTATGGTTGTGGGGAAAGGGGTGGAGAGGGAATACACTGTGGGTTCAGTGTGTGTGTGTTTGTGTGTGGGGGGGGGGGCTCATCATCCAGCACCTCTCCCGCCCTCACACACTGACCTCTTTGTAAGAATCATATTAAAAAGTCCAGCTCTGTGAAGATGACCCCCCAAGACTAATCCGCTGACCTCCAGCGCATTAAAGTGACCGTTAGTGGACATGGCAAGGACAGTCTGTCATTTAGGAATCCCAGTAAGGATGGTGGTGTGTGCGTGTGGTCAATGTTTGCAAGTAAACAAGAGTAGGTGGGGGGCGTGGGCTCTGTTTGTCAGGGACTTATGGTGCTGTGTGTAGCGCAGGGGGGGCTCACAACGGGTCAAACGTGGTTAAAATCTGATGGCGAGGTGAAGGAGAAGTTTTTTCTCGCTTTTTCTCTTTGTTTGTTGCTTCTAATTCTGGGTTAGTTTAAGCATGAACTTGTTTATCTCAAAGTTAAATTTACCTTTAAAGCTCCACCAAATGTATTCAGTAACACCTTTAATCATCACATCGTCATCACTGTCACCACCTTCATGCTAAGAGACCTCTATTTACACCTGGACATGATGATGAAGCTGCTTCCTGTCCAACTTTCCACCAATCAGAGCTTAAATTAAGGACAGCGTCCAATCAGGAACTCCCTCTGCCTGGCCTTTGTGCTGCTATATCTACTGATAGATTTATTTTACATCATTCTAGCCTCTTGGTCCGATACCTGAGGCTGTTCTGGAGACATCATGTTGCCATGGTAATTAGAAATAAAAGAGTTGAGATTGTATGGTATATGCAGGTATATGTTTTTCATTTAAAATAGCAAAGTAAGCAAAACTTTCTCAGAGTTTTAATGTTAAATCCAGAGAAAGCTTCTGTGTTTATTGTGTAAAATGCAGTTCAGTCTGAGGAAGCCGGCTGCCTGATCCTCAGATCTGAGGGAATCCTTTCTAACTTCCAGAGTTTGGAGCCAGCTGACCCTTTGCTCACTAATGTTCAATGAGAGCTCAGCGCACTGATTTGTTGTCTCTCGGTCTTGTGGACATTTTCTGGGTTTTATGTGGTGATAAAAATAGGGTCCAATAAAGCCTTTCCAGCAGCAGCAGATCCTCCTGGTGCAGCAGTCCTTGTTAATCACAGCAAACAGTTGGAGATCCTTTCAAAGGGGATTATATCAGGGTCAGGAGCATTTGGACCTTAATTACCCTTGACATAATGTTTGACCATTCTGTTACCACTGGGGAGGGCAGCACTTATTAAGGGGACATGGGCCTAGGGGTCACCAAGGTTACCCAGGTCAACCCTGCAGAGATAGCCCCACCCCAACCCCCCGGCCAACTTCCTCCACATTTCATTGACAGAGTCCAGCTTCAGATGTCATAGCCTGCCTGCGTTAAGAGTAGCGTGCAGCAATCCCACGAAGGAATACTGTTCATTTAGCAGCAAATGTTGGTTACCGTCTTTGTAGTAAAGACCGCCAGTTAGGACGGAGCGCGGACAGCCGGGCTGAGCCACAACGTGCACACACATGCTTCGAGTGCAACTGCAACCTAAAGGTTAGAGGTCAGCGGCTCTAATCCTCAGACAAGCAGGCTGCATCTGTACTTGAGAGCGCTGCACCTTTGTTTCCCTGTTCTGAGCAACAAAAACTCAAATCTGTGTTTTCCAGGGTTTTCTGTTGGCAGGATTTAATGAGCCTTTAGTTCCAGCCGCATCTGCTGCAACATCAGAGTTAGCAAAGAAATTCATAAATAATTAGGTTTGCATGAAGAACAGATTTTTTTATCAACCAAAACCCGCCAGAGACACCCGGTGGAAAAGGATTTTCTGACTGCTCTGCCTGCTTCTCTTCATGTGTTTGCAGAAAACGTACTGTGGACAGATATCGTGCACCGGGAGGATCCGGTCAGAAGCGACCGCTCCGTGGGCGGACGCAGCCCATACATTCAGTCAAGGTTGTTGTTGTGGATGTAGACGCACTACGCTACGCTACGCTACACACTGTCGTCTGTTACAGGAAGATAAATAACAGAAATGTAACACAAACCTCTGACTCGCTGATACTTTTCACTTCTTTCCAAGGCCGAAACGGATTTATATTTCTTATTAAAGAGTGACATTGTGTGTTTGTGTTGTCTGTGTGTGTGTATGCATGATGATAAGTGTGTGAAAAGCGAAGAAGAGAGCATGTAATTGATCTCTGATGTTTTTATTCATATTATTTTTTGAATGAGTTTGATTTGAGTTGATCGTCATCAAAACAAGCAGTAAGATGAGATGTTGCTTTTGGTAGTTCAGTGGTTCCCAACCTATTTTCCAGGAGGATCCCCTTAAAGCAAATAGTAAAAAGCCATGGACCCCCGCCCACCGTGGGCTGCAACCATGCTGCTTTTATGCTCTCATTAGTGGAATTCTCACCATGAGGACTGGATTCTGGCTGAGTCTTGTCCTTCAAAGTTTAATCAACATGATCAGACTTTTTCTTTTATTCCACAGTATGGATAAGTCTTCTCTGTGGTGTTTCTGAAACATGTTTTATTAATGTATGCTGAAAAATCCAGGTTACCAGGATAGACCTAAAGCTCTCCTCCACTGTAGCTCCACCTGCCCCCTGACCTCCTAAACCCCATACATGGACAGAAAATGATTGTATGAGGACGTTGTAGTCCGAAAAGTGATTTTTTTTTTAAAGCAGAGAAAAAAAAATCTACTTATTTTTTTTGTTACTAATTTTTATTTCAGAATAAATCTATAAACATGTATTTAGATTTTGATCACCCACTTCTTCACTTCAGGACCCGGTTTAAAACGTTTCCAATTTCATGTGATGATAAAAGGCCGGATCATTAAAAAGTGGACAGATTTGAACTCATCTCTGTGTGAACAATGAGCTTCATTTTTAATTACAATGACTCTGACTGGTCAATGATTCGTTGACCCACTTGGGGGTCCCAGAACCCAGGTTGGGAACCACTGCAACTGAATGTATTTGGTGGATATAACTTTGTTTTAATGCTTTGATACGAATCCAAAACAAGTCAGTTTAACTTTCCACCATTCACTTCTATTAAAGACGCATTGATATGATTTTTATGGAGATGCACAATATTATCGGCACGATGTTGGCTTCAAAATTAAATATGCATTATTACCATGCATTCCCCCGATATATTTAACCGATGAAAGAACAGGTTCTGGGCTGCATGGTCCAAAAACCAGTTACCTACAACAAAACAGAACTGCTGTCATGTTGGAAGCGGAGCGGGAGCTAACAGCCCAACAATGTTGGTAAATGATTGATGTCGTCTGCAGAATGAAGCCGTATTCACACCCCTGCATGTAAGACGGCCATCCTGATTGGTCGGATCAGTTTTTCGTCGGAGAAGAGAGCCTGGCTTGATGCGACTCCAGAGGGTCTGGCGAAAGCTAGGCTATCATGGAAGAGGCAAAACAGAAAAAACATATAAACTACATTGTTTAGAAAAGCAGAAAACTTTCTCCTGTTAATATTTTTTTGTCTTTATTTGAATTTTTACTAAGTTTAGTTTGGGTTTTAAGAGTCAACAACATGTTACAGTACTCTAGATTTTGTACATCAGATGGCTTATCAATCACTTT
>JBBDHI010000013.1:27955800-27967658 GCA_037177115.1 Craterocephalus stercusmuscarum
AATATGAGCTAAACCAGCCTAATGCTGTTCCTGTAATTCCAATAATAATGTTGTGATCAATGGTGTCGAATGCAGCACTGAGATCCAACAACATGAGTCCAGACATGAGTCCTTTATCTGAGGCCATAAGGAGATCATCACAGCTCTGTCGCTCGGCAATGATGAGCTCTGACTGAAATTCTTCAGATTATTTCTGCTCAGATGCCACATAGCTGAGATGAAACTATTCTCTGCAGGATTTTGGACATGAAAGGCAGGATGGGTCTATACTGGTGCACATCCCTCCCAGCAGTGTATGCCGCAGGAGGCGGGGAACTGTGATGGCTGCCATATCAGGAGCATTGTCCTGATTCATGTGAGGAACTCTGAGACTGTTCTAGTTGTTGTGTGTGTGTGTGTGTGTGTGTGGTGGGGGGGTCTGGGGTCTGTGCCGTGACGGCAGCAGGAAGTGAACATGGTTGGGCTGAGTCAGCCTCATCCCAAACACTCGGCATGGATGTGCTTCATGCATGATGCATCAGTGTGAGCGGAGACGGAAACAAGCAGCAGGCTCTTCAGATAATGAGGACGGCTCATTACTGGCATCACACGCTCTCACTAGAGGACGACACTGTTGCTTAGAGACCCAGCTTCTTAAAACGAGACATTTCTAAACCCATTTCACTCTTTCTGAATCCCAGAGGGTCCACCAGTAAATATTCATTCACTTCCTCCGTCAGCTGCTTGAAGTTTAACCCTTTACTGGGCCAATGAACGCTCTCTATCCCTGCTTAGGACACGGAGGATGTCTCCTCATAGAAACACGTAGAGTTGTCTTCAGCATCCGCAAAGAAACGCTGCAGACGTCTCCCTGAGATGGACTTTCCACAGAAACGTTTGGTCCTGCTGAGAAGTTTAACCCTTCCATGCACAGTGTCCACCAGTGGACACCTGTCTGACAGCTGGTTTCCTGTATATTCATGGGTGGAGATAGAAAATCTGTCATTTTGCTGGTTCAAGCGATCAGTGAGTCATTTACTGTAGAATAAATATTCATATCTGTACATACATACATTGTAATAACCAAACTTTGTGATCAACAGGAAAAGAAAACAACAGCCACATGTTTTATAGAATATCCATATTATAGGAATATTAAAAGCATATTTAAGTAATAATTTTGACTAAAATTCCAAAAAGCATTAAATAAATAAAAGGCAAAATGTGATTAACAAAAAAAAGCATCATTGTATCTGTCTATGGAAAGAAATTACTGCATGCAAAAAGTATGTGGTTCTGTTTCTAAATAAGTTATCCATGAAAGGGTTCAGCTAACAGCTGATCGTAGCAGGACCCAATTATCACAGCAGGTCAAACAAACGAAACATTTCAGGAGTCTTTCACAGTTACTGTGCTGTCTGTGGGAGCTGAGGAGCATCCAGGATGTTCTGCATCTCGTCCAGGTCGACAGGAGCCGCTGGATGCTTTCTGTTTGGCAGCACTTAGGCCTGGAAAAAAGATGTCAGTGATCGGATCCAGTCCTCATGTCTTCATCTCTGGCTCTGCTGACATCTTCTAAAGTGGTCTGGATCTATGGCTGTCCAGCTTTTTCCATCGTTTCCAGTCTCATCCTGGTGCTGGACCAGTTCCAGGCATTTAACTCTAAATTATTCAAGCAGAAAAAGGCTCCCGACTCAAGGGATGAGCCAGAGTTGAATCAACACATAACAGACTTCGTTAAGAACCAGTTTAAACCGGATCTTTAGGCTCTTCATCATGTGTCTGTAGTTTCATGTGTTACAAGCAGCAAAGATCTGACAGACTGACGGCCAGAAAACAGGATTTTTTCTGAACCAGGACCTGAGAGATGCATCTAGACCTTCAGCTGGCCCATCAGCTGAAGCCTCATAAGAAATGTTTCCATGCAAACGTGGTTATCAAGAAGCCGGAGAAGGCAGAAGTATGTCACGTGACCCAAGATCTGCACTGAAGATCTGATGGAGGGACGGATCCTCCCGGGCCGCAACCTTACTGAGGCATCGTGGATCATCTGGACAGAGAGCAGAGACATCTGGAGGACAGCTTTGGAAAGTCCTTCAAGGATCCTGGAGAATATTCCTGGAAAGTCCTTCAAGGATCCTGGAGAAATGTTCCTAGAAGAAATGAAAAGAAGCTTGTGTGAGAGGCTTCAGACTACAGAGTTTATTTTCTTCCCATCTCACAGGAAAGTCATGGCCGGATGAAGCTCGTTTTTTTCTCTGACTCGTATTAGTTCCCTGACCATTACCATAAAATCACTTCTGCTCATCATCTGAAGTCTCACAGTGCAGGAAGAAACAGAAGAAGACGAGGTTCTGTCGTAGGTTCTGCTCAGAGCAGGCAGAGCGATTCATCAGCAGAGAGCAGGGAGGGTGTGTGTGCCGTGATTAATGTGCTGCTGTTTTCCCTGGTGGGACTCCAATTCAGCTTTTCCCCCCACCAGCCTGCAAAGGCAGAGCTGGGTGCAGTTGTTTCTGAAGGTCCTGGCTCCATGCAGACCAGGTTCTGTCGCATCCTGCAGGCCATGTCGCAGGAAACCAACACAAAACCACTTACTGTGGCATATTTCAGAGAAGTTCTCCGTTTCCAAACTTCCTCCGGAACGTATTAGGAAGGTCCTGCTGTGGGATGAGAGTATAACCTGGACTGAGAGCAGAGGCGAACCTCTGAGCTGTTTGCTGCATATTGTGTAACCCACAGAGCCAGCCAGCGTGCCAGCCTGTTTGAGTGGGTAATAAGCATCCAAAGTCCAGCCTTCCGTTCCCAGAACCTCAATGACAACGCAGTGGAAGAGAAAAACAGATCCCCCGCTCGTTCCACAGCCCATATTTATGCTTTTTGGGGAGCAGTCGGAGGACAAATTGTAGCACTGAAAAGCTGAAATATGCTCAAGGTTTTAGTGTGGCGGAGCTGCGGCTTTCACCGCCCCTGTACACAAACAGATGTGGTCCGGCTCACCCGGCAATCAGCACGTTCAAGGCTCTCAGCGTGGAATGTGTTGATTAAATACAGTTTATAGATCCGAATTGTTGGTTTTTGTTTTGGTTAGCATGAGGAGGGCGGGGGAGGAGTCCTGGAGTCTGACAGACATGTTGTTATCTCTGCGATGATTCCTGTTGGCTCCGGCTCCTGCTCCCCGTCATGGCTAATGCCTAAATTTGGATGCTCCCCTGAGTTACAGCCAGGAATGTGCTCCTTAAAAGACTAAACACTGGAGCCATCAATCAAAAACTGGCATGCTGCAAATCAATAGCCTGAAATTGTCACGCTTTATTGCATGGTCTCAACTTAATTTTCCTCCACTCAGGACGGCTGAATGGTATGTGACAGCAGCAGAGCAGGATAATGGATAATTACCTCCTGTATAATCCCGTCACATTTAGGTGTATTATCCCGTTCTCTGCTTGGGCCCCTGCTTCTCAGGGAGTACAGTAACATGACGGCTTCAGATCCTCAACATCCTCATGGAGGCCGCAGAAACATTGTAGACAGGATCTCAGAACGTCCCTGTGGGTTTGCTGGTGATTTATCTTGATCGCCTTAGCTGCCCGGGAGTACAGAAGGATGGTTTGGCATCATAATTCATCCCATCCGGAGCCAGTGGGGAGCATGCTCCTGACTCTCAGCTCGGGTTGAAGAAAAGGGACTTCATAGTCGGAGTGTGGCAGTTTTACCTGCTCCAGGCCAAATCCCATCCGAAATGGACTGATTAAAGGAATCAGCTGAGATTTGGTCTTTTACCCCTTTTTCATAGAAACGAAATTCCTCATCCCCTTCCATCAAAGAAAAAGCAAAATTATGAACAGTCTCTAAATCACTGGAGACGGAAAAAATAATGATTAATGAAAATTTACTAAATTATAAGTTAGTGAAATAAAACATTTTTTTATTTATTTAGAAAAATTGAATAGATAAAAAACACACAAAGCGGCCCTAGAACAATGAAAGCGTTCCACCATCATGATGAGAACCTCCTGTTCCACCATGATGAGAATCTCCCGTTCCACCATGATGATGAGAATCTCCTGTTCCACCATGATGAGAATCTTCTGTTCCACCATGATGAGAATCTTCTGTTCCACCATGATGAGAATCTTCTGTTCTACCATGATGAGAATCTCCTGTTCCATCATGATGAGAATCTCACGTTCCACCACCATGATGAGAATCTCCCGTTCCACCATGATGAGAATCTCCTGTTCCACCATGATGAGAATCTTCTGTTCCACCGTGATGAGAATCTCCCGTTCCACCATGATGAGAATCTCACGTTCCACCATGATGAGAATCTCCTGTTCCACCATGATGAGAATCTCCTGTTCCACCATGATGAGAATCTCCTGTTCCACCATGATGAGAACGTCCTGTTCCATCATGATGATGAGAACCTCCTGTTCCACCATGATGAGAACGTCCTGTTCCATCATGATGATGAGAACCTCCTGTTCCATCATGATGAGAATCTCCTGTTCCACCATCATGATGAGAATCTCCTGTTCCACCATGATGAGAATCTCCCGTTCCACCATGATGAGAACGTCCTGTTCCATCATGATGATGAGAACCTCCCGTTCCATCATGATGAGAATCTCCCGTTCCACTATAATGAGAATCTCCCGTTCCACCATGATGATGAGAACCTCCTGTTCCACCATGATGAGAACCTCCTGTTCCATCATGATGATGAGAACCTCACGTTCCACCATGATGAGAACCTCACTTTCCACCATGATGAGAACCTTCTGTTCCATCATGATGAGAACCTCCTGTTCCACCATGATGAGAATCTCACGTTCCACCATCATGATGAGAATCTCCTGTTCCACCATGATGAGAACCTCCTGTTCCACCATGATGAGAACCTCCTGTTCCACCATGATGAGAACCTCCTGTTCCACCACATGTGAATCATGGTGTAGATGTGGTGGCTGTGGACGCCGGTGCAGTCCAGTGGATCATGGATGTGAGCTGTGTGACACGGAGCGTCATCCAGCTGGAAGCAGCATCAGAACATGCTCCACTTTGCTCAGAGAGGATGGACGTGGTCAGCAGCAGGACTCAGAGAGGCTGAGGTGGTTAAACCAGTCCATGCTGGTAGTAAGGGGCCCAACGTGGGACATGAAGCGCCCACATCAGTGGTTCCCAGCATGTTTTCCCCGACGACCCCTGTGTCGAACCCGTGTTTTGTTTTAAGGTTTCACTGGCTGCTCCTCACCATAAATGAAGCATTCAAGCTGATAAAACCCAAATTTATGTAATGTTCAGTATAAAGCCTTTTTTAGTTATTTTTTTTATTCAAGCAAACACGCTTCAGCTCACCTCTGTGTGGACTTGGCCGCATCACGCTGGATGTGAACTGTCAAAGCCTCGGGGACACCCTGTGCTCTTCGTGTGGAGCCACTGGCAGAAATGGAGACTCATAATGCCAGTAAGGCTGGACTGAAACCATCAGTGGTCAGATTTACAGGAACGATGAATCTATTGTAAAACCTCTTCATCAACTCGTCTAAACTTTGGTGATTTTAAGCTGAAATCCAGCTGGTCTCATTTCATGCAAGCTCAGGCTCTGATTGGTCTGCTAGCTGATTGGTTGAGGGTTCATGGATCAGTTTCTATAAACTAAATGAGTTTCATTTAGTTTGGTTTCGTCAGACTGGTGTCACAGATCTTCATCTCCTACACCTGACCAATCCTGTCCAGGTGTTTCTGAATGCTGCCGTTTATTCAAAGTAAACCGAGCCAATTTTTCTAGAACAACTCGTCGGTTTGGCTCATGATTGGCTCAGGTGTGAAAGCAAACACAGAAGAAAACCAGGAATCTTTCCCGGTCTCACATTTTTTGTGTGCAGGGCTGAGGTTGCTGAAATCCTCGCCGGCAGCGCTGTGATGGTATGCACTGACTCACAGCCTTACTCATCTGTTGGACAAGCTGCGCCATGCCCAGATCACTTTTTCTCACAGCATAGTTTGAACAATGGATCAACAGAGAACATGGAGACAAACAGCAATTACCTGGTGGAAGACATGTCGTCCCTCCGTGTCTGCACCATCCCATCAGGGCTGAAGGGAGGCATCCTGTTCGCTGATGGAAAACCAGGACTGTTTGCAGGGATTTCCTGCACAGAAAACTGGAGGATTGCTGACTTTTTTAAAAATGAAACAGCACTGTGAGGCAGACATTAGGAAATGAAGATTTCATTGAAAAAAATGTAATTAAAGGAGAAGTTTGAGGATTCTTTATATGTAGACACTGAAATCCTCTAACTTAAAACAGCATTATTTAATCGTTTTGATAAGTATTAGCAGCAGATTTCTGAAACGTTCCAGGGAAGCAGAGACATTTATTAAATCTGGATGAGTCCAGGATGAACTGACACGGTCCTGCAGGTTCCCGAACAGAGTTCAACCTGAGAACATATAGATTTTTTTTTCATATTTCAGACTGAAACCAAGGGTAAGCATGTCTGTCCACTTTATGTGTCAAATAACACATTTCTGATCAGTTTTATTATTAAAATAGTTCTTTATCAGTAACCCTAACCCAACCCAGCCCAACCAAAACCCTAACGGTATAAAATAATGGCATGGTTGGAGGCCACAGGAACTTTTTTCTTAGGTTTATGGTCATGAATTATTTTTCCTAAGCAATGGATTTTGCAGGTGATGAGATTCTTCTCGTATCAGTCTCTTTGCCCTTCTCCTGATTGGACCACTTCCAGCCGAATCTGAACCAATCAGAGATGATTCCTCACCTGTCCCAGTGATTCTCTTCCAGTTTGATGATGGATTGAACTGAAATCTGAGCTGTTGAGCTTCAGCTTTCCCTCCATTATGATCCGGAAACCGTTTTCATGTGGCTGGTTGTAGAACATGTTCTGCCTCAGCGAGGATCCGGAGCCATGAGGAAACACTTTCAGTGGGAGCGTGTCCAGGAGTGAATTCCTGTGTGGGTTAGCGTAGTATCAGGCTGAGAACGCAGTCTGCGTCCAGATTAAACATGTTTACTGCTGCGTTAATGAAACACCGATGCTGCCCGTCCGTGTTCGTTATGACTGTTCGTTATGACACCTGTCATGTTCCGAGTGAAAACAAACATTACATTTAATCTGAGGGCAGTAAATGTAATATTCTGTGTTTTGAGGACAAAGATTAGATTATAGCTTCATGGTTTAGCTGCATAATGAGCTCAGAGATGCAGACGGCAGCGACTGCTTGGTGGTGACGCTCTAATCTGACCGGAGTGTGCGCGGTGTGTTTTTGTGTATGGAGTGTCTGTTTCTTCTCACATCTCCCTTCTCACCCTGAACAGAGGGGTCTTTATGGTTGTTTGTAGGAGAAGAGTGGGCCTGATGGCAGAAAGTTGGACCCCAGACAAGACCAGCAGTCTGCAGGCGCTTACTGGAAATGGAGCGAGGGTTTGGGCGAGGCTGGCCGGCTGTAGGCTGGCGTCCTCACCCAGACACTGAAAGAAACACTGAGCAGGGAAACGTGTGGCCCTGCCAGGCCTGTGGCCCGTGCTGGCTGCAGAAACTTACTACTGGACCAAAAAGCTTCATCTCATCAAACTCAAATCCCTGATTGAGCCTTCCTGAACATTACAGTTAGAAAAACAAAAGCAACAGCCTAGCCTTTCTGCACTAGTGTACTGTGTAAATTTTGAAGGCCGAGTTTACCTGCTCAGCGAAGGATGTTCTGACTTATTTCAGGGTTTTTATGGAGCCGGTGTGATGAGATAAAGATATTAAACTGAACTTATGAAATTAATCTGGTCTTCTGAGATCCGTCTCTGCTCCCCTCAGACTGGTCTGGTGAGACAGGAGGACCCTCTGCTTCCTAGTTTACTGCCTCATCCTCTCTGTCTGAGAGATCAGTTCTGCTGATGATCACACAGAATGAAAACACCTCTGTTCTACATCCCCAGTTACAAAAAGAGTCAGGATGCTGAGTAAAATGTAAATAAAAACAGAATCTAATCAAAGCATATTTTATTCTCAGTAGAAGGTAAACGTCATATTTTATTCCCAGTATAAGATAAACATCGTATTGTATTCCCAGTAGAAGGTAAACATCGTGTTTTATTCCCAATAGAAGGTAAACATCGTATTGTATTCCCAGTAGAAGGTAAACATCGTATTTTATTAACCTGACGCCCGTGGAGACGATATATGGAGGCGGGAGCAGATGTTGCTCTAACACCTCCATGTACAGAGTGTACAGAGCAGACGGTGGGGGCTCTGGATCCTGTCCACATTGTCTTCTCTGCATCATAGAGCTTCAATCTGCATGTGTGGATTTCAGAAGGAACATCTGGAAGTCTTTCTGAGTCCATGCACTGCTTACCAGTAGAAAATCATGTCCCCAGCATACAGGGATTCCTCCTGATTCTCTGAATCTGTAGATGGTGGATCTGCACCATGTTTTCTCAGACTGGTGAATGTCTGTCCATCTGAGAGACTCTGCCTCTCTGAGATGCTCTGCCTCAGTCTCGACCAGAGAAGCAACATATTCTCACAGCCTTTCCTCCGTCATGTGTTCATGTTTTTATATTTCCTGTTTGAAAGAAGTGGGGGATGATGATTCCTGCTCAACCATCACTTCCATGCTCACCTCTCTGTTTGAGCTGGACAGCGGGGATGTGCAGAGGGGCAGGTTTGCCTGCGTGAAAACACTTTCCGGTTGATTTCTGCATTTCGTTCCTTTCTGAGGGCCGAGGTGTTCAGATGACACCCTGCTCATCTGCTGCCCTGTTACAGACGTTTTATCTACATCTCAGCCCCTCGGGGCAATCAGGAATTACAGCACTCACCTGTCAGTGTTCCTGCCAGCAGACCCGCCAATTACCTGCCAAAGATGACAAATTTATGCTATACCCTGTTCTGACCGGCAGGCCTGGGGAGACCCTGCAGTTTGCCCACCCAAACAGACAGACATGAACACCTCCCTGCAGCCGCTCAGTGAAAGCCATCAGTCTCAACTTGTCTGCAGCTTCAGGGCTTCGTAGGAGAAGGGGAACAAAAGAGGATTATTATGTATTAGCTGTGGGGCGAGGAGGGAAGTGGCAGAGGAAGGACAGAAGTCACGGCTTGTCTAGAAACATGGCAGTGATAACACGGAACAATGCCTGTAATCAAATGACTGCAGGCTGCCTCCACTCATTCACCTCTGCTTCTCCTTCGCAGACCTCCGGGCCTGACGGGCAGCCCCGTCATCTCAGACATCTCTCTGATCCGACTGTCGCCCCACGCCGCCACCGCCGAGTCACCGTTCAGCCCTCCGCATCCCTACGTCAGCCCCCACATGGAGCACTACCTGCGCTCCGTTCATGGAAGCCCCACCCTGTCCATGATCTCCGCTGCCCGGGGCCTGAGCCCAGCTGAAGGTGAGCATGATGATTAGCTAGAGCCTGGGCCCAGTTTTCCCAGTTAGCATGAACTGGTGAGCAGAGCCAGCAGGTTCAGGATCTCTGCTAAACCAAACTTTCTACTTGGCTGCAGCTCACTGGAAGAAGACACACTCTGGATTATTCAGCTCAGGGTGATAACACACACAGCGTTAGTCAGTGGAACGCCTTTCATCCGGCGTTTTGTGGTATTTCGCTCGCTGTCTGCGGTGCACGCTTGTTTGTACTCTACATGTGTTTGGGATGGAGATGCCATAGAAATTAGCACAGACACAAACACTGTTCAAACAGCAGGCTGCAGCCTCCACCTGCCACCAAATAAACCAACAAACATGCTGCTGGCAGCAGGTAACGCCTCCTCAGGTTTCCACACGAGCAGAAGAGATGCTGCAGAGATAGCAGCCTAACCACCGAGCGCTGCCCGGCTCCCGTGCGGGCTGCGCCGCTGCAAACACGGCTCCGGCAATAATGAGCATTTATATCAGCATTACTGATCATTTAAATAGAATATTTAACATATAAGAAGCTATATTTTGAAATGATAATGGATGTTATTAGGATAAGAATAAAGATTATAATAATAAAAAATCCAACTGTTGAACTGTTTACTCATGCTAATAAAACAGAAAATAGTTTTGTTTCTCTGTTCTGGTCTGAACATTTCTGACCTGGATCCATGTAGTTGTAGATAACCCCCCCACACACACACACACACACACACACAAACTGTCGGAACCTCAGCGTTATGTTCGATACCAAACTCACCTTTCCCCAACACAGCAGACGTCTCACTAACCCCCCCAGTCCAACCCCAGCCACCTCCTCACCCCCACCCGGTCCCGTCATCCAAAACATTCACTGGCTCCCCGTTACATTCAGAATCCTGCTCACCCATAAATCGCTCCATAACCAGACCCCCCCACCCCCACCCCCACTACTACTAATAATAAAAAGAATGATTATTATCAGTATTATTATTGCTATGATTATAATGATTACAGTATAGCTGAAGTGGGCGAGTAGGTTAGTGATGTCACGTCACTGTGGAATCACTTTCTAATGGATTCAGATTGCTTGAATGAATGTGCAGGTAGATGTAGATGTGGTAGATCTGGAGGTAGCTGTGGTTCTGCCATCATCATCCCCAAAACCCTATCTCCATGTTTCTGTCAGTATGCATATTAATCCAGAGATAGACCTCCCTCCTGCCTCCCACCAGGGGAAGGAGAGGAGGGGAGAAATGGTGCGGATGGATTTAGGAAAAGGAAGACAATCCACCACTCACTCTTATACTGGCTGCAGGGTTCACACATTTTCATGTCTACATTGTTATCGTCCATGATGTTTGAAGTTTCCAGAGTGGTGTTTTCTGTGTTTCTAACTCCATCCTGTCAGATGTGAAGCCTGCGCTGTGCAGGAGGAGAGCTGGGATGTGGCATGGCCTCCCCACGATGCCCTGCTCAGTCCTCTCTGCTTTCTCTTCTCCCTGGAGATAATTCCCATAACCCAGCAAGCATCAAAGACATCAGACATCTTTTATCAAAAGCCTCACGCCCCGGGGGATGCAGGCATGCTTAAATCTGCAAATCTGTAACGCAAGACACTCGTGTCCTCTGCTGAGTCCTCCCAACTTTCCTCTTCTTGTCTTTGTTCTGTCGTTCAATCAAAGGATGTGTCGGAGACATGTGAGAAAGCAGTCCGTCAGAATAACGTCTGCATGTTGCTGGAGTTATTCTGATACCGATACTGAGGGAAGAGCCTCCGTCCAGAAATCAACTTGTGCTTCTCTCTCTCTCTCCCCTGCTCCAGTGACCCATGAACACTTGAAGGACCGCGCCCTGTTCAGTTTCCCCCCTCCACCGCCGGGGGCCAACCCCACAGAGTACTACCACCTGATGGCCAGCGCCAGCCAGAGGAGCCCGTACGGCGACCTCCTGATGCAGAACGGCGCGGCGGCGGCGGCTGCGGCTGCGGCGGCCCACCTTCCAGATTACATCAGCCCCGTGGATGGTGAGAATGGATTCAGAGTCCGGTCCAACAGCGGCTCCGTCCCACCACACCGGAGTTAAATCCAACGGTCTCTGTCCAGATAGCAGAGCCAAGCTAATCTGATCCTTCAGATCAGACCTGACTGCTTCTTATGCTGCATCAAACATTTCGTCTGAACTCTGAAACTAACATGAAACCACAGCAACCCCACAAGAAGTAAAATGTAGATAAAACCAGAATTTCATCAACCCACATTTTATTCCCAATAGAACATAAACGTTGTATTTCATTCCAAGTAGAACGTAAATGTCGTATTTTATTCCCAGTGGTACGTAAACATCATATTTTATTCCTAGTAGAAATTAAATGTCGTATTTTAATCCAAGTAGAACGTAAACATCGGATTTTATTCTCAGTAGAACGTAAACGTCATATTTTATTCCCAGTAGAA
>JBBDHI010000014.1:426447-437445 GCA_037177115.1 Craterocephalus stercusmuscarum
AAAACAACAAATTAAATTAAAAAAAATTAAAAATCTTATGAAGTAGATGAATGATGGATATTTAGAAGCTGATTCTTTTGTTCCATTGGTATTGAAGTTTAATAATTAAATAATTGACTTGCAGACCATCTAAATTGTGTATTTCATTCAGAAAGGGGTGGGTATCATAAGATTTTTAATTTTTTTTAATTTAATTTGTTGTTTTTAATTTGTTGTTTTTTTTCTTCTTGCATTATCTGGAGACTGCATAAATATGTGTGAAATTAATAATTAAGATTAAATTAAAAATAAAATGTTCAACCGTGCATCTCAACGTAAGGATGCTCCATTCTCTGCTCGTTTGGGTGAATCCTCTGCTCTGTTTGCACACAGCTAAATCCTTCCCCAAGGCCTCCTCCCCCAGCCACTGCGTATCCGGAAGCTTCTCCAAGAGCCCCCTGTCCTCCAGCAGTTATGACTACAGCCAGGACGCAGAGGCTGCCCACATGGCGGCGACGGCCATCCTCAACCTGTCCACCCGCTGCTGGGAGAGACCAGAAACCCTCAGCGCCAAACCCCCCGAGCCCTGCGCCAAGGTAAAGCCGCACCGTGTGGGAGCTGCTGCCATCTAGTGGCTTTAATTCCACGCAAACAGCTGAGCACGTTATTAACGATGCAGAAGCATCCCGACAGGCGATGAGGCCGAAAACGGCGTAATTCTGTTTCCTTGTTAATGGCGATAAGTTACAAGCATGGCCTCCATTCGTTCAGTAGCATGCTAATGCTAATGGCTAACATCATTGAGAGAAATGGAGACGATCTAATGACGTGAGTGGGAGATGTAGGGTTAGTGGACATGTCGGCGCTGTGAGAAGAAGATACCAGGCTATATTTCTCCTGTAGGCTAACAGATTAGCGTCTCTGGTGCCTTCTATAGCACTGCCAGTAAATGATGGGAGCAGACGGAGGATACAGTAAAGTAGCTGCTGGATGACACTTCCCTGTTTCTAAAATTGTGTTTACCTGTCCAGCAGGAAGCTGAAATTTGTTCTTCTCCCTCACAAATGATCCCAATTTGGATACGACTGCTATTAATCTTCGGTAAAATACGTATTTATGAAAGTGATATATGATTTTTGCAACAAAAAAAAACAAAACAAAATGAGTGACTCACTGTACCTTTAAGCAGATGATGTAGTGCACTTTCAGATGAGAGTCACTGAGGCCATCTTTGTAAATCTGATTGGTTTAATTGAGTTTCCTGAAGTAAATCTGAGTGTCATCTGCATAGAGATGAAAGTTTACATTAATACAGAGCTTCTCAACCTTCTCTGGGCCTGTGCCCCCTATCTAATATCCATTCCCCTACTCAGGTAGAAGCCTCTACCAGCACTGTTACCCAGACACGCTCCATTAGAACCACAAAACATTCACAAAGATTCATGAAGTGTGTCTGAGCTTTTATGTTTTGGGTCAAAACTTAACGAATATAGACGAAAGGTCGAATTTCTTAACTTTGCATTAGTTGGAAACTGCAAATGAAGGTCCAAGTTATTTATTAGAAGAAAAGGTCATTTTTAGGCCATTTTTCTACAACATGCTGCCTCTGGGTCACTTCCTTCTGGACCATCACTGTTATTGGGTGATTTTCTGAGCCCTTGTTTAAAAAGGATTGTCAAAGCACCCCAAAACACCTCAAACCTCAAAAAATGCCCTTTTAAGAATGATGCTTCCAGTGCTCCCTGACAGTCTTTGAACGCCGTCGCTGAGAAGCACTGGTCCAAGTCCAGAACCCTGAGGAACGCCTTGATTTACTTGCTGTGTGAGGATGACTTGTTGCCTTACAGTAAACCCTGGTGTTGTGTTGGAATGCGCTACCTTGTCACATTATCCTCCTGAGTTTAAAGGACATGTTTCACATCGAGTTCCCGGTTCACCCTGCAGGAGTCAGATATTGAGGTGGATGAGAATGGCACCTTGGACCTCAGCATGAAGAAGACCAAGAGGGAGGGCATGCAATCCCCAGAGCCTTCATCCTCATCCTCGTCCTCCTCCCAACATGTGGGAGCCACGTTGTCTCAGGGTCACACTCAACCGGACTGGGAGGAACCGCTGGACTTCACCAAACCAAGCGAAGTCAAGGAGGAAGACCACGAAGAGGTACAGAACAAACCCACGCCCCCTGCTGGTCAAAGAATGAATAACAGCACCGAGTCAGTCGCTGAGTCACATGACCTGCAGGTAAATAAACAGGAAGAAAGCTGCAGAAAAAACATAAACTTTGTTGTTCCAGTTATTCCCACAGAGAATTATTTAGGGCTTAATGTTCAGGTGGATGGGTTTAGCTGCTCTTTTATTCATCTTAAAATATTCTTTATGATTCAGATAATAAAAATGATTTATATAAATGTGTTTTTATTTTATTACATCTTGACTAAATTCTCAAAATTTCAACTTCATTTTTAACATTTTGCTTTTTTCTCTGGTGAGGAAAGAAAAAAATGTCCTCTATTTTTATTTATTTTTTCTGTGTGGCTCTGATTTAATTTCAGTAAATCAATTTATGAAATAAATATAAAATAATTAAATTGATATATTGTGTTTGAATTAAAATCACGTCTACATCAGGCAGAGTATACGGCTCCGTCATATACCTCGTCTGAGGGTGAAGAAGAGGACCAAGAAAACCTGGAGGACAGGAAGTACCCTGGTGAAGTCACAACCAGCAGCTTCAAGGTCAAGTTTCAGCCCAAAGACAGCAAAAAAGAGATTCTTGTGTAAGTTGAACAACCATAATTCTGCATCTTTTCATTATCAGCCTGTTACTGACTACAGAGGGAAAAGTCTCAATCAGTAAGTTTGACAATTATCTCCTTGTCTCCTCGTCTCAGATGCCCGACGCCAGGCTGCGATGGAAGCGGACACATCACCGGCAACTACGCGTCGCATCGAAGGTGAGTAGCAACGTAACCAGGTCATCCCAGGTTTTACTCCGGTCCGGCTTTTTCTCGCTGCCGCATCGTCATGGGAATCAGTGCTGCGAACCAGACCAAGCCGGTCCTCCGGGGGCTGCCGTCCTGTAGGTTTTAGATGTTTGTGTTCCAGCACACCGGACTCAGGTTCGTGGATCAGCATCCACGGGCAGAACTTGGGTTGTTTTATTTGGATCAGGTGTGTTGGGGCAGGGAAACATCTAAAACATGTCGAGGACCCGACTAAGCCAGGGGTCTGCAGTCTGTGGCTCTGTCAGTCTTTGAAATCTCCAGATAACACAGCTAAAAATGATAAAGAACCAATAATATTCTTAAATATGTTGTGCAAAGGCAGGTTTTATTGGTTTTTACTGAAATAAATGAATTTGCACATCGATTGGCTCTTTGGATTGTAAAGGTTGCAGACTCCTGCTCTACGCTAATGAGAATGCTAATCTGTAAAGTTTGTCGATCTTACCTTTAAAAATCTGGACCAATGGTCCATTTTTGATGCTTTAAATTTCATCACAAGCCTGGCAAACACCTCGAAGTTTCCCATCAAGAGCTGACGGAAGCCGTTAGCATAGGCTACCTGTTAGCACTGGCTACCTGTTAGCACTGCATACAGAGCACCGGTACAGGAAGGTCCTAGTCATCCATAGCTGGAGGAGTGTAATCGGATTATTGATCTGACTGATGTTGACCTCGTCAATCTTGATGATGTAGCTCAGGGACCATGAGGACTTCCCTTCTGGATCAGTTACGCTCAGATCACATTATTCTGTCTGGATATAGAAGGGTTTTTTACCTTTACACTACTTTACAAGACTCTTTCCTTCTCTGTCCTGTTCTGGTTCTTTAGTCCGACTCAGGTTCTGGCTCTTTCCTTCAGTTGTACACAGCAGTTCAGTCGTGTGTTTGCTTCTCTGACCTTCTCTTTCTGATCTTCCAGTCTGTCAGGCTGTCCTCTTGCTGATAAATCACTTCGGACCCTCATGGCTGCCCATACGGCTGAACTGAAGTATGTGTGCTTTTCTTCTGAGTCTTCGACACTCTCACTGAACGCTCTACATCTACAGCTCTGTCCACGCTCTCCCCTTCATACTGTAACACTGCCTAACATAAGATACTCCGAACTGATCTAAAGTTAAAGCTCTCAAAATGTCCAGTGAGAGCGCTGCAGTTTTTCCTGACGGAAGACTTGTCTTTGTGTCTCTCAGGTGTCCGACTCCGGGCTGTGATGGATCGGGACACATCACGGGGAACTACGCTTCACACAGGAGGTGGGATTTGTTTCTACACAGAAAAAAGCACACAGAGGTTCTCTGAAAGATGTTTGCCAGAGGAAAAAAGCCTGTGGGGGCAGGCTATGATCTGGGATTGCTGCAGTTGGCCAGGTCTAGATTTAGGTCAAGGTCCTCCATCATCAACACCAGGTTTAGATGGAGAAAAATCTGCTGAGGCTGCAGAAGCTGATCAAGACGATGCCACAGCGAATGTTGCAGGAGGTCCAACAACTAATAGAGTGGGACTTTTTGGGGGATGGGTAATTTATGAACATATAACATTTAGCAGCAATTCAATTCCTTCTGATCATAATGGAATACCGAAGGAATACTTCTTCACTGCTGTGCTGACTTTCCTTTGTTCCTCTCCCAGTTTGTCTGGATGCCCGAGAGCCAAGAAAGGTGGCATCAAATCAACCCCTACCAAGGACGACAAGGAGGACTCTGAGCTGCTGAAGTAAGCAACGGTTGCTCATCTGCTCTGTTAGACAACAATCTCATGACGTAGGGCTACAAACACTCTGGTTTTCATGGAGTGGATATTAATCATCAGGAAAAGATGAATTAAGTCAGACCCAGACAACAGACACCATCCTCAGTCCTGAAGTCACTCATCCTCGTCCACTCAGTTTTGGTTTAGAATAGTTTTGTAAACAAAACTTAAGTTTTAACTATAATTATAGTGATGATTATCATTATCCATCTATATTCTACCACCTATCCAAGGCACCAGACTAAGCTTTGAAGTCTGGACGTCCTTCTCCCCAGGCCACAAATCCTAGGACATTCCTAGGCCAGCAAAGAGATGTAGTCCCTCCAAGGTACCTGGGTCTTCCCCAGGGTCTCTTTCAAAGGGGACATCTCCAGGAAGGCGTGTTAAAGGCCAATTGATGTTTTACGCAAATTCACTTCAAGTT
This sequence comes from Craterocephalus stercusmuscarum, assembly GCA_037177115.1. Classification (NCBI taxonomy): domain Eukaryota; kingdom Metazoa; phylum Chordata; class Actinopteri; order Atheriniformes; family Atherinidae; genus Craterocephalus; species Craterocephalus stercusmuscarum. The sequence goes on from JBBDHI010000014.1 coordinate 431,602, forward strand.
AATTCAGCTTTATTTGTATCGCACCGATTGTCAGCAATGTCATCTGAAGGCACTTCACAGACAGTTTCAGCCAATCTGTTGTCATCAGTCAGTAATTACACAAGCAAATTCATAACAAATAGCCTAACCAAGGATGAATATGGAGCTGATGGCCACTGGTTAATTTTCTCCATCATTTACTTGAAGCATAGATCCGATTTTGGACCCCAGATAGATGATTCTTTACAGAGCAAACTGACGTTTACCCTGGGAAACCGGGAGGGCGATGAACAATTTTTACAACATTCTTGTCCTATATCTCTGAAGGAAAATAGATGTCTGTGATTCCATTTTAGAACTCTGTCTTTGTTTTTTCTGGAGTCACCATTGCTACATGCTTCTCCGACTTCAACTTCACCATCACTCATTTGATTGTTTTCTCCCCAAACCCTGCTCAGTGCACCGCATGTAACGGTAGCGGCATGTAACTGAGAAAGTCCATTAGTAAAGTAAGGCAAACATCTAAAACTTGCAGGATGAAAGCCAAGCTTCCCCACCCCTTTGTTGTCAAGCACCAGGTTAGAGTCCCCTCCTAAAAGTCAGATCATGTCTCCTGCCCGTCTCCAGGTGTCCAGTTCCTGGTTGCGACAGCCTCGGCCACATCAGTGGGAAGTACGCCACCCACCGCAGTGCCTACGGCTGTCCGCTGGCGGCACGCCGGCAGAGGGAGGGTCTTCTCAACGGCACACCTTTTTCCTGGAAAGCCTTCAAGGCCGAGGGCCCAGCGTGTCCGACTCCAGGCTGTGATGGCTCGGGTCATGCAAATGGCAGCTTCCTGACACACCGCAGGTATGCCGGACATCTTGGACTTAAACAGAAACGCAACATTCATGTCTTAGGCTTTACATAGTTCTTTTTAACGGTCTTTAACGGTTCGATCTTTAAATGCTGCGTCACTCTGAGATAGGTTGCTCCTTGTTTTGGGAATAATACAAATGTTGGCTAATGTGACTCTTGTATGTGAGTGAAAGGACAGATCCTGGTCCAGAATAAGTCCAAGGTTCCTCACTGTTGTCCCATTCCACGGTAATCCCATCCAGGGTGATTCCAGGTAGATTTTGTCTTGAGGTTCTCAAGTCCAAAGACAATAAGACAACAACCTCCAGGTCTTTATGTCCTTAAGATATATTTTCCTAATATGAGAACCTGATTGGGTCCATCAGGCACTACTGTAAATCATCAGCATAATAAAAGACATTTATGCCATCTAATAACATTCCCTGCAGGAAGCATCTAAAATGTGAAAGGTATGGGTCTAAACATGGAACCCTGAGGAACTCCATGACTTACAGGGTGTGAGGAAGACTCATGGCATCTATGAGATGTCTAGGCCGAATGTTTTGACATTCCCTAGACCACCTGGTGGCAGTAATGCATCGATTATTTTTTGCCAACCACCCAAAAATATCAAGCAGAAAAAGGATTGATAGAATAATAATGTGTAAATGTGCAGTCAGGAGTTGGATTTTCCGAGTTCCCAGTTGGCGTTATGACAAAAACGCCCCATGAAGTCAGATATCCAGCTCAGAAATTTAGGGAAGACTCGCTAGCCCCAACCTCGGCTGTTGCTTTCAGTTTGACTCAGAGACACGAAGTCGGATCTGGGATCAGAAGCCATTTCTAATGGAGGAAGTTGGTCCTGATGAATCTTCTGCAACTTTCCGAGTCAGATACCCAGCTCCAAGGCCCGATCCCCTTTCTCTGTCGTACCCCTGCCCATTCACCTTAAAACAGAGCTACAAAGGGGAGGGCTGAAAGTCAACCCCTACAGATTAGGGCCCCCCTTCAACAATCGCATACATCCCCGCTGGCTTTTACGTAAGCAGATGCAACGCTGCAGGAAATCTGGAGAAATTCTGCCTGTGGTGATCTCTCTTACGTGGTCTATTGGCATCTTTTGTGAAGTTCCCGGGCTGACGTTAACGTCCAGTGAGAGCGCTGCGTTAACTCCAGTGATGGCACCGCTGGTAAAAACTCAGTTGTAAGTCGCTTTGGATAAAAGCGTCAGCTAAATGACAGTAACGTAATGCAATGTAATGTTACAACCAATGTGTGCATATTACTACCCCATATGTTGTGCCCCATGAAGCCCCCAATGTACTGAAGAGCAGCAGCTTATTTCTGTGTTTATTTTTGTAGATGACGATGCCTGCCTGCTACAGAGCACCGCAGTGTTCAGCCAGCTAACGCTAACGTTGCTGAACTAACACTATGCTAGTTAGCCATTTTATCCCGGGTGTATTTAATGAAGAAAATGAGCATTACACATTGAAACAGAGTTAAACTAAACAACACAGCGGTTGTCGTGCATTTCAAAACACAATCGAGAAAATACTTTATGCATGGGATGGGATTGGGCATAAGAGGTGTTCTCGTTGAATTTCTAACTGGAAAATTGGACTTCCGAGTCAAATTGAACCCATCGAAATGAAGATCATACATAGATATAATTACGTTGGGGTCCAAGGGGGCATTGATGACTCATTGATGGAGCTGCTGTGGTCTAACCAGTCCCGTCCCTCAGTCTGTCAGGTTGTCCTAGAGCATCGGCCAACAAGAAGAGAGCGAAGCTTCCCGGAGACGAGTACATAACTGCAAAGTTCAGAGCAAGTGACGGTAAGTGAATCCGTCGTTTCCACTCTACACGAACGCACGCAGACGCCTCTATAACATGTTCACTCGTCCTCAGTTCTGGACAACGACGAAGACATCAAGCAGCTCAACAAGGAGATCAACGACCTGAACGAGTCCAACTCGGAGATGGAGGCGGACATGATGAATCTGCACACGCAGGTGAGATCCGCTGTTCGCCGGCCGGTGAGGAAATAATGGCACAAATGATCAGAGTTAGTCTTAAAGGCAGCTTTTTTACGCGGATATGAACTTTTCTACCCCAGATATCGTCGATGGAGAAGAACCTGAAGAGCATGGAGGAGGAGAACAAGCAGATAGAGGAGAGGAACGACGCCTTGTTCCTGGAGTTATCTGGTCTGAGTCAGGCGCTGATCCGCAGCCTGGCCAACATCCGCCTGCCCACCATGGTGAGTCCACGCAGAGTCCGCGGTCCGTTGTCAGAGAGGAACCACCGCGAGGAACAATGTCCTCCTCACAGGGACGACCTGGAACTATTTACTGGTTCTTAGGACTACTTTACTGGTTCCTACGATACTTTACTGGTTCTTATGATACTTTAATGGTTCCTATGATACTTTAATGGTTCCTATGATACTTTACTGGTTCCTATGATACTTTTCTGGTTCCTATGATACTTTACTGGTTCCTATGATACTTTACTGGTTCCTATGATACTTTACTGGTTCCTAGGACTACTTTACTGGTTCCTAGGACTACTTTACTGGTTCCTATGATACTTTACTGGTTCCTATGATAAGCATGTTCCTATGTAAGCATGTTGCAGTGCTAAATGTTAGCATGTTGCTGTGTTACATGTTAGCATGTTGCTATGCTACATGTAAGCATGTTGCAGTGCTAAATGTTAGCATGTTGCTGTGCTACATGTAAGCATGTTGCAGTGCTAAATGTTAGCATGTTGCAGTGCTACATGTAAGCATGTTGCTGTGCTAAATTTTAGCATGTTGCTGTGCTACATGTAAGCATGTTGCTGTACTACATGTAAGCACGTGCAGTGCTAAATGTTAGCATGTTGCAGTGCTACATGTTAGCATTGCTCTGTGATGTCATGCTGCCATCAAGGTTCACTCGTATTTTTGGCTTCTTGGCTTCAGCAGGAGCCGATGTCGGAGCAGAACTTCGACAGCTACGTGGAGACCCTGACCCACATGTTTACCAATAAAGACTGCTACCAGAACCCCGAGAACCAGGCTCTGCTGGAGTCCATCAACCAGGCCGTGAAGGGGATCGAGGTGTGATGGACAGAGGGGGGATTTGGGGGGACGACACATCTCAGTGACTGCACCACTCTCTTTCCTAAATCTTTTGGCTACTATACGTGATTAATTCCTCTCATTTTGTATCTTTGTTATTTGCATTTGTTTCTGGTTTGCATGTTGCTTTATGACAGGAAAGTGTGTGTCTGCACATCGGAGTCAGATGTTAGGGGTTGGGGTGGGATGGGGGGTCCAGACTGGGTAAATGAGTGCAGAACAATGTCAGGAGTGCAGTAAACGACTGGGGTGGTTTCTTAGTTAGTTAACAGATTCCATCTTCACCCGATAATGTTGCTAGTGTTCCACATAAACATAGTGTTGTTGCACCTCCACCACTAGTTTGTAGCTTCATTTTTAATATTGATGTGTAACTATTTAAGTCCTGTGGAAAACGTTGGTTTGATAACTAACTTACTCATGTCGGCTGTATTATTTCACTTTTGTTATTCATTATCTGTTTTTATTTAAGTTATTTATTTCAAAATCTTACTTGAGAAGATTTTAAAACAATAATCAAGAGAAGGAGGGATCATTTCCTCTGCATAGTTGAACAAAGAGGAAATATTTTAAGATATCAACTATGAATTGTTTTATATATCTTATTCTTTATTTAAAGTACTGGGATCTTTTTACGTGCAAATATTTTGTAACTAAAGGTTTCTAAATAATTTTGTAAAGATTTTTTGTGTGTTTCTGTTTATATGATTTGCTTTTTATTTCCCCAAACTATTTTGAGTACATTGCTATACACTAGGAAAAAAGTGATCTGCACATATTTGGTATTTATTTGGTGATGAGAAACAAAGTGATGGTGAATATTTATTTTGTATTGTCTATGTGTTACTGATGGTTGTAAATGGATTAGTCTTTAAGTTCCTCTTGGAATAAAAGTTAACCCACGATGAGAAATGGACTGATTGTGCTTTAGTTTTTCATATAACTTAAATATATTCATAATCATAGCTATAGGTCTGGTCACTAGTGGCGTATCACCAGTTTTTATCCATAGACTAAAATAAAAGGAAGCTTAAAACCAGGTGAGCCGCAGGTTTCTGATGAGCTGAAAGCAGCTCAGTGGGAGCTTCCCGCCGTCACCGTTGCGGTACCATCATGAGTCTCATGACTCATGGAAAACACTAAAATGGGCGACGAGAGGGGGGCTGTGAGCACGCGGAGGGATGATTGACACCCATCAAACTCTGAGCTACGAGCTAACAAAGCTAACCCGGAGCTAAACGGGAGCTAACCGACTAAAGGAGGAAGGCGGGCTAAAGCTAAGGTCACTCAGGAAGGAAATAAATATAAAATCAGTTAATAATTTGTTTCACACAAGAAGTGGTGAAGCGAACTACTTAATGTGACACCACGTCGTTGGTGCATAGTTTGATTTCAAGTCCTGACCGGAATCATCTGTACAATATTCAGTATGGATAAGAGAACAGTTAAAGGACCAAATTGCTCAGATTCAGTATAAATTCTCCCCTTGCGCCTTCAAACAGTATGAAGGTAAAGGTTTGTGTTTAATTACAACAGGGCTACTTTTATTTCTGAAACATGCGTAGGGCGGTCAGACAGCGCAAGTTGCCATCACAGGGTTAACATCCACCTTATCGTAATGCTTTTAACAGTTTATTATTTTGACCATTATTTACGAAAAGGCGACTTTCTTGTGCAAGTCTTTTGGCGCCATGTTTGTTTCCTACAGGCTCAATCAATAGAGCTACAAAAAGCAGAGTTACAAGGGGAGCGGTGAAAGTTAAAAGGGACATATGCAAAATCCACTTTTTTAAGCCCTTAAATACATGTTTTTGTCTTTTTGGAGCGTTCAGGAGTGCAGAAAAATGTAATTTATTCACTTCCGGTGCCGCGTATAAATCTTATTATTCTTTTTGGGTCA
>JBBDHI010000014.1:713147-728677 GCA_037177115.1 Craterocephalus stercusmuscarum
GTAAACATGTTTAATTCTGCTGTAAAGTTGCTGTTTTTAACATGGGCGCCTATGGGAAATTGCTCTGTTTTGCAGCCAGCACCTAGCAGATGAGGAGGGAACTGCAACTTTTTGCACTTCTGCATAGGCATCACTTTTTCTGGTGGGAGGTTGCCGCTTGGTCCGAACGCATGGAGACGAGGCGCGAGTATAAAGCAGCTCACAGCTGGGTGTGGAAGGACTCCTTCTGACCGGCACCATCGGTTTGTCGGGAAAGTCTGCTTCTGAATCCGCGCGGATGGAACTGCAGCCCTCGTAGGACCAAACTGAGCAGCCCTGTGTGTCTGATGAAGGGACGGCATGACTGCTCGATTTCACAATTAATCACATTATTTATCACCATGATTATTCAGTCTTAACCAGGTCAGTATTCCACATATGAGACGGTTCATCCTGCAGCCATCTTCTGAATGAGGGCTTCCTAAACATTTTGACACACTTTACAGAATGTCTTTGCGTTAGTGTGTTGATGTTGAGGGGCCTGATTAAAACTTATAAAGAGTGATCGTGTGATTTTTTTACATTTATAGTGTTGAGAAATGAGAGTAACCGTAATAATAGTAAAATCTGATTATTTGGTGGAGGATAGCCGCTGGGCGGTGTCGTGGCTCAGGTGGTAGGAGGGTGGTACATGATACCTTTGAGTTGCCAGAAAAGAATTGTATAAATCTAAAGCTATATTAAAAATAATCCATTTATTACCCAGAAAGTCTTCAGGTGTGCCAGAACTTTGCCGATGTCCCCGGTAACATGCCTCCTGTCCGTCATCCATCCTGTATCTGAGATCTCTCCTGTCTTATCCCTTATTCTGCTTCTTCCATTCCGTCTTCTTGGATTGTTGCGTGTTAAACACATCACTTGCGGTGCATAAAGCAAACTTCAGATGCAACGTCCCAGAAATAACAGCAGTGGAGGTTTCTCCTCCTTGTGAAGCTGCTCGACAACAACAGCTCCAGAAATGCAAACAGACGTCGCTGTACCATCCACCGAGTCCAAGGGAGAGTTTAAAGGTCAGAAAGTTACCAAGTGCGTCCGAAAGGGTTCCGATGAATTACCTGGCATTGTTGAGCTCTGCTCTGAGATTACTGGAGCCCAGCCGGAAGACCTGAGCTCTCCGAGAGAAAAGAGCAATCCAGATGGCTTGGCCCTGTGGGATTAATAAAGTTGTCTGAATGTGTATCCTGCTTTAATGTCAACAAATAGAAATGTATTCTCTCATCCATTTAACCCTGTAAAACCAAACATTTCACATTTTATCGTTTTGCATCACTTTGTGGTAAAAACTACTCGAAACCCTGTGGTTTATAATCTGAGACTTGTCATCTGCCCCCAACGGATACCAGGACGCAAGAATAAGGATCATTTTGACCGATCATCTGGTCAGAGTTGGTAAATAGCCAATACCAAAAAACAACAAGTCCCACATTTTTTATAGGGCCAAATAAAGGATTTTACAACCATATTTTTCTTGAATTGGGCTTTAAAAGGTAAAAAACCTGATGGATCTCAGGAGGGAAAGGAAGGTTTCATGGATTGACCTGAGCAGAAGCGACTGTGTTAAATCAGCTATGATATCAACTCGTATTGATCCCGGAGTCCTGAGTTAAATTATAAGGAATCCGTATCGTAGCATCAAGCTGTTATCCACTGAATCTACTCTGCAGATGATGATTTACATCTGTAACATCTGTTTGCAGTCCAGTGGTGTTGGAGCAGGAAGTGTGACATTTATGTAAATGAGATTAACATGGGAGCCTCCAATGTCTCGCTCAGTTCTTTGGGTGGCGACTGTGGGATGAAGCTACGCTGGAAGTGGGTGAATATGGAAAATATGATCACCTTTATTCACCGATGACACAATAAGGCTCGAAGAGGCGACTGAGTAGAGTGAGAGGTCTACGTTTGAGAGAGTGTATTAGAGATGTAGGCGGTGTGGGAGGGGGGGAGGTGTATGGGAGTGTAGCTGCCAACGCCTTCCCACACACTCACACATCATAAAACGCTCATAAAACACACAAGACTCACACAGAACCGACACACACCCGCTGTCCTGAAGCAGACCGGAGGACTTTAGTCCCTCTGCGATCCCACCAAGAGGAAAATTTCCACTCACAAGCATGAGCCTGCTGCGGCGTGCCGAGGAAAGCAGAATAAATGGCTTTTAAATAAGCTCAGTCTGCTGCAGCAGATCTGGCTTCATTTCATGAAAAATCTGGAATTTTCCATGACTGGTTGTTATTTTCACCTTATTTTAGTTTGATTGTTTTTTGGGTTTTTTTTCTTATTAAACTTTATTTTCGTTTTAATTTTCTTTAATATGCTATTTATTTTATACATTTTTAACTCTCAATATTTTGGCAATTTTGTTGTTTTTAAATTACATTATGAATAAAATTATATAGCAAATAAATTATTCAAAAACTGTAAGCATGCAAGCAAAACAGAAATTGTTCTATTTGTGAAATTATTTTAATGTTCTATGAAAAAAACTTGAAATGTGCTATACAAATAAACTTTGGTGGGGGGGGGGTGAGCTGATTCCAGTTTACTGGCCACAAGATAAAAAGTTTTGCCAGTTTCTCTGACAGAAAACCTTCAGTCTCCCATAGCTAAATGTCAGAACTGACTAAGTCTTTCAGGAAATAAGCATGTGTCAGTGGACTTAGGCTGTGCCCTGCAGCTTTGATAACGAGTGGACGTGTGCTCATTCTCAGTCCCAGGATGATGACATCATCCTGTCCTTGTACACCACTTCCCATCTATGAACCAGTGCCTGGTATGAATGTTGGCCCCCAGCCAGCAAGTAAACAAATACATGCAGGCACTTTGTGGCTCTAAGATCCCCTCAGTGTTCAAATTAATTTTTTATGTTCCCATTTAAAGTTTTAAAAGCAAAAATTATCCTAAATTTATTACCAAAACACATTACATAGAGATAGAAACATCCGAGCCCAAGGCCTGGTCCAGCCTTCATTTAAAGTCGTCTGTAGATCTCAGACAGGTTTTCCCCCTCATTTTCAGTCCAATCCTTGTTCCTGAACATTTTTACATGGGTGATTGTTAAACTACTTAAACACTAGTTTACTGAAGGCTCTGAACTCTAAGAGATGATCAAGTGTCGACACACAACATAAAGAACTACTCTTAAAGCGTATTTATCAGGTAGCGGACATCTGCCTGCCCTGCTGTACCGCTGCTTCCAGTGTGCTGTCATCTGTTTGTTTGTAATATCAGTCATTGCTGCAGATTACCCAACCTGATCTCACAGGTTGGATAAATGGATGCTGTCAGGTTGCAGGACTAAATAAAGCGGGAGGTTATCAGGTTCCTCGTGTCCAGATTCCAGCCCAATGTTTCAGAGGCTGTTTTACATCCCAGCAGAAGGACATCTTGCATCCCCGTGTTTTTTGCTCACCGGCCTGAGCTGCTGTGCATTCTGAGAGGAAATAGTTGGTTTTAGCTCACTGTTAGCCCTTGTTAGTTCCTGTCAGGTCCTGTCAGCCTCTGTTGGCCCCAGTTAGCTCCACATTCTAGCCATTTCTTATGGGCAGTTGTTGTTTTATACCAGCAAGGCATTTATAACAGAACCACAAGCGTTGTTTCTAAGCAGCAGATAAAGCACAATAAAGTACCTTTGAGGAAAGCAGCAATGCTATTTGACTGTTTTGGATCTTGCCACAGCTGACAAAGGTGTCATAGCTCATAAAAAAAGTGAATTACACAACAGCAGCATCTTCCTTCATTCATATCCAACAATACTACCTGTACAGTTGATGCAACAAAACTGGTCCGAAGTGCAAACAAACGGGATATTACAGGGACTTCTCCACTGTAAACACCGGGTGCAGCCATCTTTAAATGTGAAGTCAGAGGTGGTGAGGGTCCTCGGACTTCCAAGTCGGAAATTCCAAGTTCCGAGTTCAAATAGAACTCACCATTAGCCCTGTTAGCTCTCGTTAGCCCCTGTAAGCCCCTGTTATCCCGTTAGCTCCCGTTAGCTCCTGTAGCAGTTTTAGCAGACGCATGCTGCTGTTTGTATTTCCTTTTGGCTGAAAACTGTAACCAGAAGCAGCTCAGTCTTGCATCGTTTGTAGAACTAGGGCTGAAGAGGAAAAAAAATGCTCCAGAAACAAGTCACTAGATCTTTAAGCTGTTTGTTGCAGTTTGTCACAAAGATTTCATTTATTTTGTTGCTTATAAAACAGCAAAGATATCAAAGTAAATAACAAAGCTTGTTACGGTAACATTATGTTCAGCGGTTATCTCAACTCAAAAAATAAAATAAAAGTAAAAAGTTCGGGAAACAATTATGACATTTTATATATTCCTTATAAAATGTGAGGTATGTGGTAGAGATTTTTGTTTCGTGGAATCTTTATTAGCGAGTTTACATTTCTCCGGTAAACCTTCTGCTCCATGACGTCGGCTCCATGTCTGTCCTGTGTTTCGTTTCCAAACCTCAGATATTCATAGCAGGCCATAATTTGCCTCAGTTTTTACAGATATGAGCTTTTATGTTGCCACTAGGTGCCAGGCAGGCTTCTACGCCTCAGATTAGTGTTTCCTCTTCCTGTTGAGTGCATTTGATCTTTAGAAATACAAGGCTATTACTGCTGAACTTCCTCAGTACAATGACACGATTGTCCTCAGCTACACGAACAACTTTAAATGCAAGCATTTTTCAAATGACCTTGTTAAGCGTAAACATGCCTTAATTGATGAATCTGTTTTAGTCATGCTACTCTCTAAAGCCATTTAAGGCCGCATACAGTTGTTTCAACTATTTAGATGTTTTGTCCACATATCAGAAACTGCTTCTGCTTAACTGATGTTTTATAAAATATGTTGAGGCTATTTCATTGAATTAAATAAAAAAAAAAACGATTAAATTGAAAAAAGCTGTGCAAGTATTGGTTCAGAAAGAAACACATGATCGAATAAGCAAGATTATTACATGGTGTTAAAACCACATGCATACGGTAAAAATCTCTTGCGCAGTAGTTCCAGCGGGGACTAAACTTTGACTTGTTTGAATAGGGCCAAAAATATTACACGAGCTCATGTCACATACTGCATTTTAGCCGAAGCAAACTATCAATGTCCGTCCCTAGAAGGGCTTAAACCATAAAACAAATAACAGGTATAAAAACACACCACACAAGATGACTAATTATTACAAATGGTTATCCATCCATCATTTCTTTCGGTTATCAGCAGCCTCTTCCAGCTCAAACAGGGAGATCCCAAGGATGTTCCCAGGACAGACAAAGCATATCTCAATATGCAAGTGCACTGGAATATAATACGCACGTCACTCTTCTGATGGGTAAGGATTGACCCAAATGAAGCGCTGACATTTTGCTCAGCTGACCTTTGTGTCACAGTTATATGTAAAAATCAGGTTGCAAAGGGTTCAACGTGTCACAAAACGCTTCATATGGGCAGGAATCTAGAAGCCGGTTAATTCCAGGTTTGACTGGTAGCTGGAAAAGGAAGCAGCCTGGCTTTAAACACACAGGTGATGAGGATAGAGATCAGGTGTGTGCTGTAGCTGTAGTTAATGAGTGAGTGGGAGCAGACTGTTGCATGTCACTGGAAAAAGATGATCCCACCCTGAAGAGGACACTCAACTTGTTCAAGTTAAGACTTCAGACATGGATCTGATTTATGCCCACTTCAAATAGGTAAATATGGTAGGGATGTCAATGAAAAATGTTCTTAAACGTCACTGCCCACACACTTTTTTAAGCACCACATCCACTAGAGGGCAGTGTTCAGATTCAGAGTTCCTTTTCAAGTTCAGACATGAGTTTCAGATTAATGTACAGTAGCAAACATGTTGAGTGGAGTGGTCATGACAGAGATATAAATAACCCTTATTGAAGGGCCGGTATATGTTTGATACTAGGTAAAGTGTTGCATCCATTAGCTGAAATATTGACTTGACCACTAGAGGTGCTCGTGCACAATTTAGGTCAATGGACTGCACATACGGAACGAACGTGCACATCGGCCACATATTCCGCCTCCAACAGCCAGGAAGCCTGCCATCCACATTGCATCAATGAGGAAGATTATATCAATCAATCTATCAAACATATCTGATCCATGGGGGGAAGAAAGTACTGCATAAAAATGTAAATAAAAATTAGACATAATGATTTACATTTTCAGAAAAAGGCATCAGTGGTGGTCTGTGCAGTCATTGGCCCAATCCCAAACTGTTCCCTGCACACTACCCCTTCACTAGCGAGTGTGACTCGTAATGAAGTCACACTTGGAGCCGCCGAAGGCCACTTCAGTCGGAGGGGGGGGGGGGCATGAAAGAGATGAGCAGGAATGAGCCGCCTCTTCACTCCACCGGAAAAGGGAAGCACACGTAGCCATGGCAACACAGAGATGCCAGTGTAGTTGTGTACAAGTTGTGAGGCGCACCGGCCGCCTCGTTATTCCCCGCCGTGTCCCCGAAACATCATAAATCCAACAATGATTACAATGATTATACTTGCTATAGTTTATAGTGACTCCACACGTATTTTTGCTCCAGTACTCCCATTACTACCGTTTGATATTTACGATCAAACTGAATGTTAGCTGATAATTGTGTTTACAGAACATCAAACGTCACCATAAATAAACATCGGCTGGTTTCGTTTTATCTTCCTACATCTGGTGATTTTCTGTCAGTGTGACAAACAAGCCGGACACATGCAGAACTCTTGTGTTAACATAGTTTCCTCCGTTTAGCCGTTGCACGGCTGGAAAGTCTGCATGGATGCAGACTCGCTATTTGAGGGCTGAAAGTTTAGCCGTTGCACGGCTGGAAAGTCTGCATGGAAGCAGACTCGCTATTTGAGGGCTGAAGGCTCCACTCGCCCTCCTCACCACACGGTTTGAGACGGCCTTAATATGGCGGAGCCTCCGCGAGAACGCGCAGACGGAGGGTTAGTGTGTAGGGGGCGGTTTGGGATTGGCCATAGATTATGTCACAACTCCTTCTGCTATTCTTCTCCACACTGCCCCCACAGTTTCCTGTGGTATTACTCTGTTTGCTGCATAAGGCAACACATCTGCAAAGACCTGAACAGTCCAAATGATAAATGAAACCACAGACTGATGACATGCTTTTATGTAGAACATAAATAGGCCTTCAGAATAGCCTCGTCTGCAACAACTCCCCCATGAACATGAACTTAGTTGGCTTATGCATGAAATGTACTGTATAAATACATTTACCTTGCCTTGATTACTAACATTTACACTAAATGGCAAATCCTTCATCCCAATTACTGTTATAGGCCTAGGTGCTTTGATAAGAGGCAATTTGTTCAGAAGAGCTGAATGAAAAATGCTGGTTATATAAAGTGGAATGGCATGGGACTGTATGTGTACCCACACCCCATCTTACCAAGAACTATTTATTTTGCTTATTAGATCAAAAGAACCATGAATTCTAAAACTGTTCCTTTCCCTTGATATATGGACTCATTTGAAGTAACCTCTGACGCCAGGAAGTGTTCCTCTGCCTTTACCAAACCTATAGGGACTCGTTTGGAGCAGGAAGAGCCCACTTTCCTTCATCTGGTGCTGTTCATGTTGACCCCTCTCTCAGCACCAGGAAGTGTCCTTTTCAGTCATACTAAACCTATGGAGTCACTGCCAGTTATGGGCTCAGACAGGAAGTGTCCTCTCTGTTGGATGGATGGAGCCATTCTTATTTCCTTTAGAAAGCCGGCCAAGTATTGTTTGGAGTTGATTCATTCTTCCTTGCTATTGGTAGGCAAATCTATAGCGGCTTAAGATGTGGGTAACAAACACAACCTGTTTAGAACCACAAAGGTCTTACTGGAAGATTTAAGGCCCATTTATGCTCCCTGACGGACGTAAATGGGAACGTCCGCTCCAAACATTTCCATGCGTCGCTGTCTTCATGCTTCCATGCGTTTAGTGGGGTGGCTGTACCTCAGGTGGATGGAGCTGTCGTCTACTAAACAGGAGGCTGGCAGTTCAATTCCCTTCTGCTACATGTCAAAGTGTCCCTGGGCAAGACACTGAACCAATTCAGTGTCTGCGTATCCGTCATATCCGTCGAATGACAAAGGTGCAAGGAAACTGAAAACAAATATGCGTGTAATTGACGCAGACGAAACTGCGTATCCGTCATCTGTGTCGAGCATGGGCCTTTAAACTGATTTGATCAACGATAAAATTAAGATGAAGGCAGAATCTCAATATGTTGTTAGTAAGGTAGAGAATTCTTTACAAAGAAGAGATGTAAATACACCAGTCCTACGTGTCAGGAGAATTCCAGGAGTATGTTTTTCACTAACATAATCTACCAAATCTTCTTAAATTGTTAAGTTGTACTTGTGATGTTTTTTTTAAAAAAAACTTTTCATCAGATTCACCAACATGTTTGAGGATCTCAAAAATTGTTTCTTATTTTTCTTGTTTATGTAAGCTGAAAATGCCTATAAAAAGGTCGTGAGACTTATTAGCAAGCATTGAGCATACCCTGTGATTGTCTGGGGTACTGTACCTTTCTTACACCCATAGCCTTTCTGCCACGACTTGTCTGGACTTGGGACCTTAATCAGCACAGTGGTTAGGTCTTATTCCATCATTAGCGTGATAAATCTATCATTCAGGCTGCCCAGCACTAAGCAGGCCAGAGGCGGGGTACACTCTGGACAGGTCGCCGGTCAATGCAGGGAAAAGGCCAACACAGAGACACAAACAACCATTCATCCATTTGAGAAACCAATCATGCATGTCTCTGGACTGGAGCACCCGGAGACAACATGTAAGCTGCATGATGACTCTTCGTAGCACAAATAAAGACTCAAATCACTGAAACAGCAATGTCCATCCATCTTCTCCCACTTTTCTGAGGTTGGGCCAATCCCATTTCACCCCTTGGGGTAGGGGCAGATGGTATGGCTATATACGCATTCAAACAGAGATTTTGCAAGAACTCCCTTCAAACGAAAGGGAATGAAAAATCTCCCAGAATGCAAAGCAAATCCAGCAAAATAGCTCCAACCGAGTCAAAATTAATGCACAAATGCAAGTACTTTAAATTAACAGCAACCGTTGTGTTGTTTAATTTAACGCTGTTTCAATGTGGAATGCTCACATACTTCATAAAATGAAAAAAATAAATCGCTGGCTAGCATAGTGCTAATTCTATGCTGAGGCTTCAGTAATGTTAACATTAGCCAGCTGAATACGGTGCTCTGTAGCAGGCAGCCATCGTAATTTACAGAACTACGTTAACTAGAAAAGCCTCAGCAACCTGCTCTTTAGGACACTGAGGCCTTCATAAGGTACAACATTGTCCGTAGTAATATGTACAAATCCCATGTTCCGATGTTAACGTTGGGGTGGTAACATAAAAAAAAGATGTCCACAGCTCTACAAGCCATGATTAAATTCTCCAGATTAAAGCCTGCAGTGACGTATGATGACGTACGCAATTGTTGAAGGGGGGTTAACTTTCAGGACCTGAAAACCTTGCCGGTTATTTGTCATGCAGGAATCTGCTCATTACATAATTTCTAAGGAGATTCGTAGGAAATAGAACCTCAGAGATGCTTCCCTGATGAATTGGACTTCTTTTTGTTTCATGTTTTTCTCATTACAACGCCATCAAACTTTGGCCCAGCAACTGCTTTTCTTTTGGTCTGAACTCCCTGTTTAAATCAATGCTGAGCAACACATACGCTACAAAACAAAACAAAGAAAAAACATTTTGTATTAAGTCTTCGTGGAATTCTTTTCCTTTTTTCACCAAGAAAAAGTGGGGAAGAAGAAGATGAAGGCTGGAAGAAGTGAAGGAGGATGAAGATCAGACGAAGATTGAGAGGTTAAGTAAAAGTTAGAGAGAGAAAAAAGACTTAATGGAGGGATAGTAAAATGAAGAAGAGAGTCAAGATCAGAATAAAGCAAAATGAGAAGAAGAGAAAGGAGGCCAAGAAGGAATTTACAAGGAATATGAGGAAATATGGGGGGAGATGAGGGTGTGGGGGTAAAGTAAAAAGAGATGCACGAAATCAAACAGAATAGGGAGGAGAAGCAGGAGATAAATGGAATAAAGGAAGCAGAAAGGATGGGAGGACAAAGCGAGGAGGAGCTGCTTTTGTTTACTCCTCTGCATCTTGCTCCCTGCATACCTCGGAGCTCTCCAGGATCTGGCAGCTGCCTGACGCAGCAGCTGTACGCGTCCCTGCCAGCTCTGAAGATGCTTGGCTGCAGTGACTCCTTGGCTGCACGCATCCAGCACCACGGACCAAAAAACGTATTTACTCTGAGGGTTTGATTTAAATTTGGACAATCAGAGAGTCTCAGCATGTGCTGCTAGCGGGCCGCAGCCGAGACGATAAAAGATGAATCTGTTCCTAATTACACACCAATAATAAATGTTCCATCCAGTTCTGCTTTCTGTTGAGATCAGATCTTCTGTTTCGTTTTAAACAAGGGATTGGGTTTAAATCATTTCCTTTTTTTGAGTTGTGAACTGGGGCTGGGCAAATCGATTCAGATATCAATGCTACCGTTAACAAGGCTAGTTTCAGTATCGGTCGATACCAGCATGATGATATCAACAGTTTTCTTGCTAAGGACCTTGGGGGCAAAAAGCCAAAGAAGATGAATGAGAACCAAATGAAAAGGATCTTTTTTTTTTTTTTATCTTTTGTTTTTGTGATATGACTGGGGCTTAAAGGTTAACATCTGCCTTTTCTTGGCAAATCAGCAATGTGCCATAAAATAAATGTGCTATAAAATGAGTGAGGAAGCTGGAGTCTTAAAGGTTGGAAAGTTAAGTGGTGTGTCTTTAAATAAAGGTTAAAATCCTTTATAAACATATACAGTAGGCTGGAAATTGTATCTCCATATGTAAGTTTAGAAAAAAGAATTACTCCATCATGAGACCTCCTTCACAGCTGAAGGATTAAAATGGAGTTGAGCTCACAGTACTAAATAATAAATGTACTTATTTAACCTTTATTTAAAAAGCAGCCCAGTCCTGCACCTGACCTCAACTGCAGTCCAGGAAGATAAAGCTACACTTAGCAAAGCTATGGACACATGCAGGGATGCTTTCTAACACTATAACTCTACAATGCTGACATCTAGAGGACAAACAGAGTAAATACATGCAGGGATGGAGATGGCCTTTCTCCAGAGTGACTTCTATCAGAGAACTTGGTAGAGTATTTTATATTTCTTTAAATTCCTCAAATGTGTACTGGCTGCTTATCGAACGCCGCTGTCCTTTAATCCTCACAGAAAAGCAGAAACGAAATAGTAAGTTTAAGTCGGGACAGATTTGAACAGAACATGGTGTTGAAATGCAACCGTGCGTTCAAGAGTCAGAGTTACAGAATATAGGCCGAATGCACGGTAAGGCATTAAAATAAAGAGAAACAAACAGGTCACAGATCAGCCTTACCCAGACCGGGGATCCCAGGATCATTTCATGGGTTGCCAGATAATTAGACTAAAAATTCCAATATTATCAAAGAAGTTTGGGATTTTTATTAGGGAACACACTTTGCATGAAAACCTACATAGTGTACATTACTGGATCCAGCAGCCAATGGCAAGGATCCTTCATCCCCGGCAGTCAGGGCTGTATCCTGCAGGTTCTAGAAGCTTCTCTCCTGCAACACGCCTGATTTAGATTCAGACATAAGCAGAGTTTAATGTCAAGATCTGAGTGTTACAGCAGGAAAACATCTAAAACCTGCAGGGACCCGAGGCTCTAGAGGACCAGGATTTAAGATCCCCGGCCTACAGGGTTGTCCACAATGACTGATCTGAGTCAGGGAAACACTGGAAAACCTGCAGGGCTGCAGCCTTCATAGATCAAACTGAGTAGCCCTGATCTAATGGAAGGACATACATCACCTGCTGCATTTACTGACCATGGAACATGTGATGTTTACCCAAGTTCAGGCCAGTTAACATTAATTATTTGTTATAATTTCATTGTGTATCCACAAATGAACCTCAAAACCACAGAGGGTCAGAAATCTGTCCCCACACACGGAGACAAACTAGTTAACAATAACAGAGGGAATCCTGCAGAAACTGGACTTGGAAAACCAGAAATTTGAATTGTTTTATGAAATGAAATTAAAAAAATATTTTATTGATCCCAGAGGGAAATGCAGTATTGTAGTGCTCTTGTTCTTCAGACTGCTGGAAGGAATGATGTTCAGTGGGAGGCTTGTTCAGGTCCGATGCTAGGAGCTAGCAGCTAGCAGCTCCATGTCTCTGTGCAGATCTTCTCTTTAACAGTGACACGTCCAGGATGACACCAACGCTGGTTAACCAGCACTGCAGTTCCACCTCCTTCATTTTCCCGCTGAGCTGCTTATTGCGGTCTGCACCTATCTGCCTCACTCCTGCTGCATCATCTTCTCTTTTTCAACTACTTTGGGGGTTGGGTGTTATTTCACTGATAATCTTGAGTTTGGAGAACATTACCAGTTCCAATTCCAGTGCTACACAAGTCTCCATGCCATGGAGACACAGCATAAGTCTTGAAAGAGCACAAAAATGTGCAGAAAATCCCCTGTGCAGCACATCCTTTTGACCAGCATGAGAAATCCTCCCGGACAAATCAAAAATGCAGCTACAATATAAAAATCATGAAAACGAAGACAGAGGCACTAGGAATTTTGCCGCCCCCTAGTGGTGCATTGTAGAAATTGCATTTATCGCATTGAAGTTAAACTGTATTTCAAACCATGCAGCTGACTGACAAAAACAAATCAGTGTGCTGGATCTGGAAATACTCCTCTAATATCAACACATTGATTCAAAATAAAGAAAAGCAAAACCTGGCAAAAGGAAGATTTTCCTCTATGAGATGCAGATATTTGTGAATTTTTTCAACTGACAAGAAAGATAGAGCTTAAAGAATATCACTAGTTTTAGCGTCACACTGGGAAAATTTAATGCAATCTTTTCATGAAAAAAAAATGCTAAAAAACTTACATTTGTCACAATATCTACATTAAGAACATTAGTTGGTTCTTTATGATTTCAGCCTGCTGTTTACAGCCACCGGGCAAGGCGTAAAGAGCAGCTTGTATCTGCAGACTTTAAATCATTTGCTGCACAGTGACTAAGCAACAATGCTCTCAGTATGATACAACTCAATGGAAATGTCAATTTAATTAGAGTCCAGAGAAATGCAAAAATGGAAGTATTCCCTCGATTAATAACGTTTTTAAATGGATGACCACCATTGTGATGTTACTCTGTTTCAATGTGTAATGCTCAATTTCCTCATAAAATGATAAAAAAAATCTCTAATTAAACGGAATAAATTTATACTAAATCCTCCATGGTAACACACCCGTTACCATGGAGAATTAAGGACACATTCAGCCCTAGTTTGGCATCTTTTTCTCCGTTGACTGAAATGGCCCTCGTGTCTCCTTTAAGATTTTCAGCTGTAGAACAAACTGCATCTCCCATGATGCTTCAGTGTCACAAAACAACAAACGAGAGGGAGGCAGCAGCTGAGCGCAGAGGCGGGCGGCGTGAAGAGGAGGACGGAGAGGCAGAGGAGTGTTCGGAAGAGTTTTCTCCCTGAATGACGGAGGGAAGCCGCTCCGTCATGGCCAAAGACCAGGAGGTGGAGCGCATCGCCAAAAAGCTGGACAAGATGGTGCAGAAGAAGGACACGGTGAGAGAAAACATCCGCGGAAAATCACGCCATCAGGTGATGGGCTCTGCATTTCACAGCGCAGAGAGGAAAGTTCTGGAAACGGGGGGAACTGACCTTTAGTGGAGGATTTCTTTCTTTCTGCTGAATTATTTCCACTCAAACAATCTGGTTATATTGTTGGTGGTACCTGTGATTCTCATCAGCCATTGGTCCAAAGCTGGTGGTTCACGCGCACCTGGAATCAGTTTCTCATCACCGCATGTTAAAATCAAGTTAAAATGGTTAAATATAAACTTTATTTTCTGGACAATAATGACGCAGATAAATCAAGAGACGTCTTCAACTCTTCACATTTCTGATTTTAGATCCCTTTTTCAGCAAAGACTGCAAACAAAACTTATTGTAAATCACTGAATAGGATATTTGCTCAACAAATTTCTGCTTTAAATATAAAATAATCAGCTTGATTTCAACATTTTGAAGTTAATTGAAAAAAGTCAACTGAAAAATGATCCACCGACAGAAATTTCTGAAATAAGCTTAAAATTACAAAGTAGGCCAATACTACATAAAGAGTTTAGGAAAATCATGACATAAAAAAATTGTGGTTAAATGGAAATATTTTTTTAAAAAAATATGAGAAATAACTTGTCCGCAGGCATTCTGGCCCACTGCTCATGAGTAATCTCATTGCTCCAGGACCATTCTGTTTGTTTTTTATTATTTTTCAACTCAATAAAATTAAAAAAACAATCTCTTATTTCATTTAATTCTAATTTAGACAATTTATATTTATTATTTCGTCTTTCAGTCTCCAGTTATTTAAATTACTATGAAGATTTGAGCCTTTTCTTTAATGGAAGGGGAGGAGTCAGAACGTAGGGGTTACCAAACCTTTGAGCCACTGTCCCTAAAATGACATGAAGTGATATGAACAGGATTTTCTCACTCTTCATCACCCCCGGATCACAGTCAGCCATCATGGGTAAAAACTCACCTCCTGTTGAGTTGTTTGGGCCCTGTAGGGGAGGAAATGTGGAGATGTAACCGTTCCTGCCTGCTGCCAGTCAGCAGTGGTTGGATCACACCAGGAATGAGGATGTCTGTTGTTCACAGGACGGGGCTCTGGATCTGCTGAGGGAACTGAAGGACACCAAGATGTCTCTGGAGACCCTGCAGGTCGGTAACTCCCCCTCCCTCCTCCATGTTTCTGACTGACTGAAACATTTGTTTGAAACCGACATTGAGAACCAATAATCCATGTAGTCGTGCTCATGTAAATTGTTTCAGTTACCGTATTTTTCTGGGTTATAAGTTCCTCCGGATTTATTTATAAATTCTTTTAAACTTCTGATCATGGATTTTGTTAATCTGGAAAGTTATTCATCTACACAAAACAACCCGAATAGCTGTCTGGTACGTTAACAGGCTGAGTTAGCGTAGCCAGCAAGGCCGAAATGCCGGTTCCCCGTTAGGAAGTTCACCAACCCGGAATGTTTGGCAATACGGGGTGGCAAAGTCACGCCCCTCCCGGTCAGCCCCATGGGTGCCTAAAATCTAAAAAATATGAATGGGAGTCAATGGAGGGAAAATATTGATCTTCTGGTCCAAGTTGTTTTCTGCCCTGGATTCCAGATATGTTGGTTGTGGATTAAAATGAAATTTTTCGTGTAGTTAATTTAAAAAGCTATCATGTAATTGTTAAGTTAAACGCCTCAGTAAAAACAGAGCGATAAAAACTACAGTCGCGTATGTGACGTCACACACCGGTTCCCCGCTTCTCTTACCAGATCAAGATCAAGATGCC
>JBBDHI010000014.1:2121033-2131221 GCA_037177115.1 Craterocephalus stercusmuscarum
CCCCTAATATATTCATCACCTAAACTCAAAGTGTATGTTCTTGGTCCATTTTCTGGTTTTCATTCTTTATGAGTTCATCAAGATGAGTTTCTGCCAAGTTACACTCTTCTGATACTGAAAATAAACTCTCAAACCTCTCCTGATGTCCTTCACATTTAATTTATCATTGAATAAATAGATTTACTGTAAATGGACATCCAGTTATTTGCTGCTACATGGAGTGAATTAATAAGGGAGAGGGGTCTCACCTTGTCTAGCTTAGCCTCAATCTCCACAACCTCCGTCTCCACTTCATCAATATTCGCCCTGAAAACAAAAATAAAACAGAAATAGGAGAATAATTTAATATCAGCAGAGTAACAGCTTACCACATGACCAACAAATTCCCTCAAGGTCTCACTGGAGAACAGCCGCTCCAAGATCTACTGGTGATTTCCCACATTCCCAGAGAGCAGCGACTCTGTAAATCAGTGACAGATGGAGTTTTGTAAAGCTGAAGCCAGACGTGGTCCGGCGGCACCGGCGAGAGTTTTGGGTGTGCTGGAAATGAGCAAGACGCCGTCCTGGGAGCAGTTCGGCTCTGTCAAAACAAAGTGGCAGCCGCAGTCTCAACACAGTGAGAGGAAACAGGGCCGCAGGGCTTATCACAGCCACCTACAGCGATGTGGAAACGCCACCAAAACCACGTCTGGAGCCCCCGCGCCTGGGGAGAGGTGTGATTTACACGCATGATGCAGCCCCAACGACCACCACCCTCCGGCTCCTCCGTATATTGAGCTGATGTCAGCTTTTGTTGATGATGAACTGATCTACGGCAGCACGCTCTTCCTCCACACACTGGGAACTGGGACAGGCCATCTACATGGAATCCAGTTCCAGATAGAGCTGGAGCCAGTTCAGGGAATGAATTCTGTAGACTGAAGACTGTAAAATGAATGGACAAACCCTAAAACCACGTGACCCGTAGGATTCTGATGAGCTGAAGTGATGCACATTGGGCGGTTCCTTCCGTCGCCATCTTGGCATTGTCACGAGTCTAGTGACTGCCGGAAAGCCCAAAAATGGCCGATGACGAGGAGGCACGGAGAGGGCGGCTGTGAGCATGGGGAGAGATGATTGACCACCATCAAATTCCAAGCTAAATGCTAACAAAGCTAACCCAGAGCTAACGGGAGCAAACCAGCCAACAGAGGTAGGCGGACTAAAGCTAAGAAGCGCTGTTAGCCGGCTAAAAATCCTCGTTTTCCTGGATATCTGGGACCTGTCAATCAAAAGGACACGCCCCTAATTAATGATGAATTTTAGGATGAAATAACATCTAGTTGTTAGGAGTTAGGAATTTTTTCACCATGTTTGTTGTTTGCCGAGTCTGACTGCAGGTGCGTCGTTGTTGAGAATTTATCATTTTAGTCACGTGATGACAAATTATAAGCAAGCGTTGGTACCATGGGGAATTTCTTTGACCATATGCCGTACACAACAATGAATCACCCATCCGTACTTGTAATACTTTCAAGTAGAAGCCTTTTTCCTGTTTGTTGGTCAGTTGGTTAGTGGGACCTTTCGATTGTTGGAAACCTCCCAACAATGCTATGTTGGCAAAACTAAAATGTATCTTGTTCAACTTATGACAACACCAGAAATCAGGAGTTTGTAAAGATCCACGCACAGAAAGAGGAACGTCTCTGGCACTTCAGTTCACTGATCAATAGCCCTGATCCAAATGGAAAATATCAAACAAGCATAGTAGTAGCCATCATCTGTACGACGTGCTTCAGAAATAACATGAAAGTGTTGCGGCTCTGCTTTCTCTCTTGACTCTATGTGATACGGAGGTTATGCTGCAGATCAAACAGCGGCTTCATGATGAGAGCGTTTGTGGCATATATCGGCCAGGGCTGGCAGGATTTCTAACTTGGATCTCATCTCTTCCTCTCTGGCCTCGAGCTCAAAGGACGAAGGCATACACGTGCTTTCCACCCCCACAGCTTTTACTCCCTCCCCACCACCCTTTCATATGAGCAGAGTAAGGAGGCCTGAACCCTTCAGAGAGGAAATACAGTATGCATCAAAAGCTCCAACTCATGCGACATGGAAACGTGCTTTACCTAAATAATCAATACCATATTATTCCGCATTTGGATGGGTTTTGCTATAAGCCGGGCTGATCTCCTTCTGAACAGCTTTGAACCAACCACACTATGAGATAATCTCGCAGTGAGCAAAGCTGTTTTCACTGCTGATGTCATTTTGCAAACAGCTTTTTTTTATGTGATAATGCAGAGCTTAGCAGGCTCTCGCTTTTCTTGGGGCCATTTCTCCTCAAGCCTTTCAGCTGCAGCTGATTAATGCTGAAATGTCAGACTTCAAAGGTCCACTAAGGTCTTCACAGGCTTTGATCTTTTCTGATGATTAAAAATGTATCAGCTATGAAATCATCCGTAAAAATGAAACCAGATAATACATTTCATATTTGTCTCTTTGGCCAAGAGAAAACTAAAGCTTTTGTTGTTATCACTGAATATTGCTGGCTGAAGAGTCAGTAAACATGTAAACCACAGACTGTAAAATGAACGGACAAACCCTAAAACCACGTGACCCGTAGGATTCTGATGAGCTGTGATGCTCATTGGGCAGTTCCTTCCTTCGCCATCTTGGCACCGTCACAAGTCTCGTGACTGCCGGAAAGCCCAAAAATGGCAGACGAGGAGGTGCGGAGAGGGGGGCTGTGAGTGTGAGGAGGGATGATTGACAACCTTCAAACTCCGAGCTACATGCTAACAAGCTAACCTAGAGCTAACGGGAGCTAACCAGCTAATGGAGGAAAGCGGAGTAAAGCTAAGAAGCCGCTGTTAGCCGGCTACAAACCGCGGATGTGCTACGCTAGGCCTCGTTTTCCCAGATATCTGGCACCTGTCAATCAAAAGGATACGCCCTTAATTAACATCTAAACGGAGAAGTTAGGAATTTTTTCACTCCCCCCACAGTTGTCATGAAGGTAAATCTGACATTTTAATCCTAAAATGGTTTTTTGAACCAGGCTGTAAACATGTTTAATTCTGCTGTACAGTTGGTGTTTTTAACATGGGAGTCTATGGGAAATTGCTTTGTTTTGCAGCAGCACCTAGTGGAGGAGGAGGGAACTTCCGCATAGGCATCACTTTTCCTAGCGGTAGGTTGCCGCTTGGTCTAAACCCAAAGTGGAAGCTCCTGAGTAGGAAGACGTTCTTTGGTCCCTTAAAACACAACTTACTCATCATTCAGCAGGAATGTCGCCGGCAAAGACATCTCACAGTTCAGCAACATATCGGTGTATTGTTCCAGCTTAGTTTTCACTGCCACCTAAAGGCCTGGCATGATACTACATCATTGTCACTCAAGTTGCAGTTACATGAACTCAGTTTTTTTTTCTATCCTGCTGAAAACTTTCGCTCTAAACAATCACAAAAACAGTGATAATGACAGAAAAGCCCAGATATCAAACCCTGTAGCAGCAGTGAGCGATATCCAGCTGCTGCAGATGTGTGCACTCCGCTGCCCCAAGGCTGCATCCTACGCTGCCCCCCGTCTCACTGCACACGCCTCTTGTAATGGATGCACATGCTGCCCTGGGCCCGTAGCCACGGCAACCGTCTCCTAAGTGGGCTGCGGAGGTCCTCCCTCGCACTTGTGAGTTGACCTTAATTTCACACCATGAAGAGCAGAGAATCCATACAGCCGATAACAGGAGCCCATTAAACCACCGCACATCTGCACAGAGGTCAGCGCCCGACCCAAACAAACACGGCCGTCCTGATTGGCTGAATGGGACACAACACAAATACAACACAAATACAACTCTTTAAACGGGGCTGTGTGCAGCTCAGCAGAGGTTTAATAGCATAGTAAAAGCAGATTCTGCTGACTCTGGTTGCTGACTTGCTGAGGCAACATTTACTAAAAAGTCCTCTTAACTGTTGTAGCACATTTGGTCTGCGCCAGCATTGTTTTGCGGTGTGTGAATTATGACTTCTGGGGTCCGCAGGCATTATCGTAAAGGATTTTATTCCCTCTGTAACAGCAGGCAGCTGTGGAAGAAAAGGATTTACATCCTTTACTTGGACCTTTAACATCCTCCTCTTGTTGACGCCATCATCATAAATCTAAGCCTGGTTGTGTCCAGAAAAAGGTTTTGCTCACGTTTTCTTTCTGCTACATGCATCAATCATCTGAAACTTCACAAAATTGCTTCAATCCATTCATTTATCTTTTGTCCCTCATCCTAGCACGTTTTACAAGCTTCCTTTTCCAGCTCATAAGGGGGAATCCCAAGGTGTTCCCAGACCAGCTGGAAGACATCGGCCCCCTTTCCCGTGTGTCCACGGTCTTCCCGATGCCAATTTCCCTCTGGGATTTCTGATCGTGATGCATCCCGACCACAAGCTCTGAGCCACTTCACCCCACACCTCCTGCAGAAGCAACTGCTGTTACTCAACATCTCTTCTTACTGGCTTGTACCACTGGGACGATGTGCTTTCCTCCCAGTTCGATTCCTTTATAATTGTATCAGTGCCGATTCGATTCAAATTAACGTGATTCTTCAATATTGCAGATTTTTGGGGAGAAAAACAAAAGATTTTACAAAAACATCTTTTTGCTAGTTTTGTTTTTTTCTTAATTTCAGTTAGGATAAAACAACGCAGTAGCCAGACAAATATTCTACTAAATTGCCCGAATAGACAAGTAAAAATAAACAAAAATAATAATAAAAATGAAATAAAAAAATATTCCTACAAATGTTTGCATTTATTTGAAAAAAAATTTTTAAAAAATCTGGATTTTTTCGATTCAATAATCCCACCCCTACTAGGCTTGAGACCGTAGGTGAGGGCATGAACGCATGTCTGCATCACTCACTCTCATCAATCTCCTGCTCCACCCTTTCCACATTCGTGAAGGAGACCCTGAGATACTTTACCTCCTCATTCTGGAGACTCCGCCTGTTCTGGCTGAGGACCATGGTCTCAGATTTGGAAATGCAGATTTTTACCTAAGAGAGAGAGAGATTCTGCCCATAAAAGAGAAAGTCCGACCCTGTCGCAGTCCATCCCTTACCAGGAACAAACCAGACTCTGACACCAGTCTTACGGGACTTTACGGCTCGTACTTAGAATAACACTCCCCGCAGAACGTCCCATCTTCAGATATTAATCACAGCATTGAAAATGATTAAAAAATAACTAAAAAATCCTCCAAAGAACATGAAAATGTACTGCAAGTAAGAACTCTATTCAGGACTAAAAAGGCCAATATAAATATTCAATGTACATTTGATATAAACTAAACAAACATTAAAATATTCATATTCAGCACCAAAGCAAACTGTGAGCGAGGCGGCGGTCTGAGCGAGGTGCAGCTGATGCCATAGAGCCAGGGCTGCTTTTTAGGAAACAGACAACAGTTTGGTGGTTTGGTGGTGGGATGCTGAGGGGAGAGCCAGCTTAGGGTCCAGGTAGTGACCCCTAAAATCCAACCAAACCCAGATCTGCGGCTGAAACTCCAGACGGTGGCGTGCTGGGGCAGGTGTGATGCAGCAGGGCCAGGGCAGAAACGGGAGCAGCTGCAGAGCAGACTTGACGCGACTCTCAGCCATCAGCATGCCATCTCTCAGCTCTGTTTGGCATCTTCACTCTAATTCGTCCTCATTCAAACCTTCCATAATGTGGAAATAAAAAGGGAGGAGGTGGAGCGAGCGGTTGGAGACGGGGTGTCTCCGTCTGGCTGGGGGACCCCATTGTCACTACGCCGCGTTTTGCCTTGGTATTGATTGCTTTACTGACCTGATTGAGGCTGATTTGCAGGGCTGCATGGCTGACTGAAGGGGGTGGGAGAACTCAGCGCCCTCCCTTCAGGCTTGAGTTATTCCTGGCAGTGTGTGTTCCTGATCCCTGCTGCCCTACTCCCCCTCATCTTCCTCATGCAGACCACATGAACTCAGCAGTCATAAAGGCACCCCTGGCAACACGATGCCAACCACTTAAATGAAACTACACAGTTCATTTTCAGAGCACTCGAACGCATCTCTCCCTCCCAGACTGCATGTTAGACAAGCAGGACTTTGGCAGGTCTGAGCCCGAGGATGCCACCAAACTCAGTTTATCTTGATGCTAATATTCTCAGATAACGACTTAATTACTCCATTACCCCAAGTTCACGGGACTCATTTGCATGTGATGAGTTTATGTGTCGTCTTGAGAAATAGGCCTTTTTTCTTTGTTTTCTCGACATCACAAGACGACCAAGGCATGCTTGAAAATGAGCAATTTGCATGTTAGCGCCTAATTATATTGTTTACTGTTGCATCTGGAAGGATCTCCAACATGAAGTTAAGGCGTGCATCATTACACACATTCACTTTCTGCTTCCTAGAAAGAGCTTACCGAGACCTAGTTTTAAACATAATCAACCGGTCAGGTAAAAATAAAGGCTAAGCAATTATTACATTTTACCACGACGTCTGAAGATAAAACGGTTAGCTTGTTTATGTAATTTTGCTATAATTAGCTCACCTGGTTTATAAACCGCGCTGTACACACAGCAAGTAGCTCATTGTTATTTGTTGGGTGGTTAGAAACAACTTTTTAGCCATGCAGTATCACCGGCAAAAGCTCCTGAAAGCAACGTAGGATTGTGGGTTAAAGGAGAACTTCGCTTTTTTTAACCTGGGGTCTGTTGTCATCTTTCCTCTCATACATGGGAGTGATGAGGAAAGGAACGTTCAAGATCGCTCCAGTGTTTAGGTGGGCAGGTAGCTAGCAGCCCAGCTAATGATAAGTATTGGGCAAATGGCTCTAAGTTCGCCCTAAAAACGTGCTTTTTTTCAACACTGAAGTGCTCTTGTAGTCAGCTATTAGATACTTTCGTTCATTTCTCCTCTCTAGTACGGGACACTCGTTGAGACTATCAGAGCACTTCAGTGTGGAAAAAAGCATGTTTTTAGGGCGAACTTAGACGCAGAGCCATTTGCCCTATACTTAGCATTAGCTGGGCTGCTAGCTACCTGCCCAGCTACATACTGGAGCGATCTTGAACGTTCGTTTCCTCCTCACACACATGTATGAGAGGAAAGATGACAACAGACCCCAGGTTCAAAAAAAGCGAAGTTCTCCTTTAAATATGAACTCAGCACTGCCCCCTGGTGGCGGTCGACCATAGCAACATAACATACACATGGAAGCATGAGGTCCATAGACATACAGTGTGTTTATGATGAGGACAGCCATGCATGAGGACGTTTGAAACAGAGGTGCCTATCTATGTGCAAAATTAAGCATAAATGTGCCTTTTAGCACGTTTATATTCCTTCTACATGTTAGCAAAGCTGCAGCTACTTAAATTAAAATCTGTCCAGAAGCTTCTTTGGCCAAATTATCAGTTTTTTAATCTCTTTTAGGACTGTTTTTACGTACAGAAATTGCTTGGCTGTGCTGACCAGACACTTGCAAATCAGTGTCAAACATACATGTAAGATCATGATAAAACTGAAATCAGGATTTTTATAACAAAAAAAAAAAGATATTTTTGCAATATCGCCCACCCGAACCCCATTCTCATGTAAATGAGGACGTTTTTGTTTGTCTTGACCTCAAGACAAATCAGCCGGCATCACGTTTACCTCACCATCCTCAGGATGCAAGAACTTTCTCTGCTGCACCGTAATCTGTAGAAAGACGATCCTCATGCATTTAGGTGCAGAGGGAGTTCAAATGTCCTCAGTAATACCCTCCCAAACATGATTTCAAAGCCCTGGCTATTGTTTTATAAGCCCTGGCTTTTACTTCCACTTGAGAGCTTAAATGTGTCCCTCATACTTTAACTGGCCGGCTTTCAGTGGAGAGCAGAAAGAGCCCCCGTCGCTGCATTCAGCCTCGAACCCTCCTCAGCAACACACATGGCTTCACAGGAGTGACGCCTCTGTTGCTGGAACAATGACTAATTTATGCTTCAATTACAGACTGCCAGCGGCAGATTACTCACAGGCACTGCAACCAGCACAGGGACGTCTGAGGACAGGATTCTAATCATTTACATCAAGTCCTGTAACATCCAAAACTGCTCTTCCACACGTGGAGGTTAGTCCCAGCAGCCCCTTCCTCCCCCTCGCTGGAGGTCTGCTGTGCCAAATGCTTGTGTGTGGCCAAACAGCTGACTGGAAACGTTCATCCAGCCTTCAGACAAACAATCCTACGGCCCACCCACTCGTTCTGCTCAATACGGAGACCACCAAATGATTTTCAAGTGTCTGTTTCGAGTTCGAGGGAGGACACGACCTCTGAGGTGCGTCTGATCAGGAAGTGACGAGCAGTACATGATCTCAGTCATTTACTCACCATAAACGCCCTCTTTTTGTCGTTTATATTAAATCAAAAGGAGGAATGGAATAATTAGTGTGGTTATCCACTTGATACACAACTGTCGTGTTTAAATCAACAGCTGGTAGTAAAAGGGGCTTGGAGAAAGTAAAATACCAGATTTTTTTACCTTTACTTTCTGAAAAACTTATAAAATGTACTAAAAATTAGAGATGTGAATCTTAAAACAACTTACACTTCTGTTTAGAGCGGCACTGGCCCACCCTGGACCCCCGCTAACACTGGCCATGCCTTGTAGTAATGCATTACTACCGTAAGGTAGTCCATTTACCAAGCTGTTAGCAAAGGGCAAGAAAAATATATTTGCATGAAACATTTTGTTAGAGCAAGGCTCTGTTATAAAGTGTGTGTAGCAGTGAGTCGATGCTAATGTAGAAATACAAGAAATGCATGGAAATAACCAGAAGTTCAGCCTCTGGCAGGTAAAACCAGGACCTCACCCGTCTACCAAGACCGGGCACAGTTTTTTAAAGGGCAAAGCATCCAACCGAAGGTCCAAATCAGCAGTCACTGGATGAACTTTGATGTTGGACATGAAGAGCAAAGACGTGCTTCCATTTAGGTTTGGTGAGGTCTGATGGAATCAAAGCGTTTACAGTCCCATCAGCACAGATCTGAAGAGACTGCCTGATGGAAAACTGTCTCACCACAGAATTCATGCACAGAGCTGATGAAAGCTACTCCAGAGCAACAACCTGATCAAAAACCAACTGCTTCTCAAGCAAAACAATGTCATTTCAATGTGATGAGAGAGCAAGGAAGCCTGAAAGTCATGGAAAAGCTGAAGACACTGAGAAATAAATCCAGAACCGTAATTGTGATGATCATACGCAGTATTTTCAGACGAATGCATGAACCAGTTATTTGCAGGAAGTCGTTACAGTGAGATGTAGTCAGGAATTCATTATAGAGAAAAAAGAAAAAGAAACTTACATGTCTTCCATCATTTATTTAAAAAAACCTCAACGTTGTCCTGGAGGCTCTCAGCTCAGAGGCAGCGCCACCTGACCGAGTCTGTCCTCATGGAAAAGGCCAACTAAAACCGTCCCCGTTTTAGCAGCAGCGCCTGCATGCACCCTGTCGCACAACAACAAAAACGCCTCATAAATCCCAGACGAGGACGGGACTGCAGCAGGCCGAGAGCAGGACGGCTGCATCTGCAGGAAAACGTTTCTACGGAGCTCCGACGTGAAGCACTGCTGGGCAGAAACCCTTCTACTAGCAAACAGCAGCACAGTTTTGTTGCTGCGAGTGAAGAGAAGCGTCTAAAATGCTAATCAGATTAGACTGAGACTCAAAATACAGCGGTGTGCGTGGCTTTTTTCACATTGTTGTCATACAGTCAATATCCGGAGTCTAACAAAGATGTTTTTGTCTTTTAATATGTTCTGTGCTCAAGGAAGCTCAATAAAGTTGCAAGTCTGCTTAAAGCTCTGAGTCTGACAGGTTGGATTGCCATGGTAACAGATGCTACAGAGGCTGATCTCAGTAGTTAGTCTGTCATCAGGTGAGGAGTCATTAAGGACAGCAGCAATATATGAATAAGTCACTCACAGCCTGTTCAGCCTGTTCACCCATCCATTATACCATGGATGGATGGATGGAATCAGATGAATGGGTTTTCATGCACAAAGACATCAGAGGAGAGGACTTTGATTAGAAATCTAGGTATTAATCCGATTTCTCATAATAAGAAAACAAGTGTAATCTCATAAATCATATCAGATTATTCTTGAATCATCTCCAGGAATCAGATCATCATCATATTTTTGATATG
>JBBDHI010000014.1:2813728-2826411 GCA_037177115.1 Craterocephalus stercusmuscarum
CTATCTATCTATCTATCTATCTATCTATCTATCTATCTATCTATCTATCTATCTATCTATCTATCTATCTATCTATGGAAATTGTTTTTACTATTGACTTTAAGGTTTTTCATTGACCTATTTCAACTTTTTCATTGACTTTATGTCTTATCCTGTTCACAGAAAAGATTTCCAGAAAGTGCCGGCTTGTGGGGCCACAAAGCTGCAAAGATCAAGGACTGCTCTGATGGAGATGCTCAGGTTCATCTGTCTGGAGTTAAAATCTTCTATGGTTCTCAAACTGGAACTGCAAAGGTACAAATATTATAATTAACATATATGTATAATGTATATAAAAATCCCTGTTAAGTTAAGTAACTAAGATGATGATGCAACATTGTGTCAAATGAACATGCCAAAAAGTATAAATACAGATTGTTGACAAAAATAGGCTTTGCAAAGCAGGTTTGTTTGTAAAGCACGTTTCACGTACAAGGTAATCCAAAGTGCTTTGCATAGAACATGAGAAGCATCACATATGGTGCAAAGAAAGCATTAAAAGCTGTAGTAAATAGCAAGAATCAAGTCTGAACCATCTCAGATAACCTTTATGTCTTTTATTTATGCCCTCTGTTTTCTGTGTAGACGTTCCCACACTGCACACCCCCACAGTTTGTGCTGAAATGTACCAGGACTTCTTTGGGAATTGACTTGTTGCTATCAAACAATTATTTCCTGCCGAACTGTGCTGTCTTTGGAATAGTGGGCAATATGCTCTAAAGAAATCAAATAAAATTGTGTGCGTTAGCATGGACAGAGGAGCTCAAAAATCACATTCAGAATTTCTTCGTTGTGTCAGCCCAACATCGGTTTATGCTGTGAGTTAGACTGGGTGACCTGAGTATAAGAGGAAAATATTATTCAATCAGTTTTTTTATTCTTGTGAAAAGGCTCGTTACAAAAACTGGACTGAAAATGAGCCAAAAAACATAATATTTCTCAATAAAAAAAGCTGTGAAGGCCATTAGAAAACTATTGATCAACACCACTTTAAACAATTAAAGTTTGCTTTTTGGAAGGGAAATGTGAAGAAATAATATTCAGATCAAATACTAAACACAAAGAAAGCAGCGGCTGCATTAATATGAATTCTGTCTGCACCAGCTGACTCAAAATATGACCATGTAGCTACTACTGTAGCTGGTTATCCAGAGCTTTCCATAGAGCAATGTTTTAAGAGCTAAATCAAATGTTGGTGGATTAAATTGGAGCTAGAAGGAACCAGGAGGCTTTTTACATCTTGAACTTGTGATTATGAGACGCCTGACTGAAACTCTTTCTTCAGGGTTTTGCAAATGAAGTATCAGAGGAGGTGAAGCGTTTGGGAATTCCAGCCGAAGTCATTGACATGAAGGACTACGATCCAGACGATCGGCTTGCTGACGAGGTAACAAATCCAAAGAGAAGTGTTTTGTTTTTACTGAATGAGAGGAAAACTGGAAGTGTTGTGTTTAGTGATGATATAACCATAGGAGCGACTCCAGAGCCGTTCCCCACGGCCGTAAGTCTGGATTTAGACATTGTATGAACTAAATGACTGGTTAGTCTGTGTGTTAACTGCAGCATGTTTACTCAGTGATGACAGATGAGTGCATTTGGCCAAAGAGAGCAGGGAGCATGAGCACGCAGGCTTCACAGGAACAGAATGAATCAAAGTGGAATAAATGACATCTGGTTTATGTTGCAAATGGGTAGAGGTATAATGCGAGTCAGCATTCTTCTTCTCTGGCCTGATTCTTCTGTTCCCGCTCAGCTGAAGAGAGATGGATAATCTCTGTCAGCCCCGCGCGCCGCACCGAGAGCGCAGCAGAGAGCATGATGCCAATTTAAGCAACAGGACTGTGGGCTCGGTGCACATGCCCCTCAGAGCGCTGAGTCATGGTCTGTTCAGGTGAAAGTGACGTAGCATGCTAGCTGCTGCTTCATAACTAGAAGCCACATCGAGCCAAAATGCTTCTTATTACGACATTTTCTCATGTTGTTAATAAAAAAACGAAGCAGGAAGGAGAGTTTTTAACCGTCGTACGGTATGTCACTTCCACCATCCGACCAATCAGAGCCCTTCCCAACCCCTGGATTTAAAGGGGAATTAAGAAACATCATGTAACCGTAGCCAATCTGACGCTGAATCTACTCGGACTTAGATGGATGTTTGTGGTTCTCCAGCAGCGGTGGGAGAAAAACATTGATTCACTTAAATATCTCCGTTTTTGTTTCCACAGTTTTTGTTTGTTTCATTTTTTTCCTCCAAAACCAGTTTTAAAAAAAAAGCTTTTCACTGTCTTTACATTTGTTCCTTGTCTTGTCAGGCATGATAGCAGCAGAATGATGGTCTGGCTGCTGTGGTGTTTTCTCCACATGGAAACTTTTCCGTTTCAGCGGTAGCAAACATTCCTGCTGAATGAATCTTAAAAGCTGATTCACATGGGATGGGTAGTTCTATTTTTGGGAAACATAGTCCCTGAATCAAAATTTTCACATGGTCTGGGGTTAAAAAAAAGGAGACTAAAATTCACAAAAATCAGCAACATCAAGTAATTCCAAGATTCCTGATTTAAGGCAAAGATGGTTTATTTGTAAAGCATATTTCATGTACGGGAGAATTCAAGGTGCTTTAGATAAAAAAATATTAGAGACATGACAGCAGGGTGCAGACAGGATTACAAAGAATTAAAAACAAAATGGAAAGAAATAAAGAGGGAAAAGAGTAAGCACATCGAATAAGCACCCAAAATATGAACCAGAGGTCAGTATCCGGTCCCAGCCCTATACGCATACGCTTTGTTTTCTCTTGTTTGTCTTTCTGTGTTAATAAACAAAAAGCAATGACGCCACCGTCCACATTGTGCACTGTAACGTTTCACCGGCTTGTGTTTCCCTTCAGTGCGTCAGCAGGTCCGTCTGCGTGTTTCTGGTGGCCACCTACACCGACGGACAGCCCACAGAGAGCGCCGAGTGGTTCTGCAAGTGGCTAGAAGAGGCGTCCACCGATTTCAGATACGGGAAGTCCTACCTGAAAGGCCTCAGATATGCCGTGTTCGGTCTCGGCAACTCCGTCTACGTCAGTCACTACAACACAGTAAGTAACGGTTTCTGACCCGTCAGTGCAGGTTGACATTAGTTCCAGACTTCCTCTAACATTCAGCTGAAGCTCTGCACCCTGTCCTCCCTCAGGTGGGTAAAAACGTGGACAAATGGCTGTGGATGCTGAGCGCAGAGCGCATCATGACCAGGGCAGAGGGCGACTGCAACGTGGTGAAGAGCCGTAACGGTAGCATCCAAGCGGACTTCCAGGCCTGGAAGGTGAAATTCCTGAGTCGGATCCAGGCTCTGGCAAAGGGAGAGAAGAAGAGCTGCAGCGGGAACTGTAAGAACGGCGGTTCCTGTAAGAACAAGAAGAAAGGCCGACGGGACGAAGGGGAGAAGGTCGCGTCACATGACAGCAACTCTGAGGTAACGGCGCGTTTCTAACAGAGTGACCTGATGTTAACCATCATTGCATCAGATTAGAGCCTTAAAATAACCTGCTACCACTTTGCTACATGTCCACGGGCAAATTTCCCACGGCTGTGTCTCTCTCTAAGGAAAGGGACGGCTAATTTCTATTTTCAATCCATGGTTCTCACCAGCCTCAGATTTAATAGAGATGGACAGATCCCAGTCTGAGTGGCTGCTCAGGAAAACCAGAAGCAGACCTTGGGAGTTGCCCTGGTTGGCTGTGTGTGTGGGGGGGTGTGGGGAGGGGGGGCCCATGGCCTTCATGGCCTTCATGGTCTCCATGGCCTGCATCACTCTCACCAAGATTTGTGGTGTGGGTGAAGGACTGGCCCAGTCAAATCCAGGGGAATGTTACTACTAGTAGTCCTACTATTTTAGCATGTCTATGTGTGTATGTATATATATTGTATTGTTGCAACTACTGCCACCATCAACATCAACATCAACATTAACACTTTTATATCAATATTAATATTACTCCACTTACTACATTATGGATAACTATACTGTATTACTACTGATTATTACAATTATTACAATAGATCCTGCTCAGACTTAAAAATTTATGTCTCCTCCTTCTTCTCTGCACTTCTTTTTGTCACTGCTTTTTTAATGTAATAGTTTTTGAATGTAAATACACACTGCACTGTAAATGCTGTCACATACTGCTGCAATGAAAAAAAGGAAAACCAGAAGCAAACCCGGGGTAAGCAGTGGAGGCGAAAATGCTGACATGCAGTTTCATATTCTGTTTGTGCTGGTAGGACTGCAGCCTTGTCCGCCTGATGCTGGGTCTACATGAGGAAAAATAATAGAAAATACAAACTAAGGGTCCCAATAAGCTGGTAGAATGTGTGAAATGTGGATTTAAAAAGATCATTTAATTTAAAATGCTACAGAAACAACAGACTTGTTTTAAAAGTCCTGCTCAGCAGTTTGATGCATTTTATTTTATTCATTTTTTGTATTGGTATTGTTTTTTTGTTGTAATGTAGCAGAGGGGTGACAGATCTGAACTGTAGGTTGGTTGGTTCTGCATCTGGACTTTTTTACATCAGTCATGCTGTTTATCTTCTAAAAACTATCTGCATGGCAGTGCATTTCAAACCACCTTTGTGGATTATAATTATAACAATGATATTATAATGATGTCGTTATTATTGTTGTTATTATTATTATATTATATTTTAATGATGATAAGAATAATGAATAAATAAATACTTTATAATGATAATGAATACATTTTAAAGCACTTTTCCTGCTTCTCAGAGACGGTGACCAGAATAAGAAAACCAGAATAAGAATAAAATTATAAGACAACAAGAATCATACATTTTAAATAAGCAAAATAAAACATAAACATGGCTGAGAATATTCCCGGCTTGTTTACAGCAGGATGCCGGAGTTTAACTGCAACAAGCCGGTTTATTCCTCAGCTTTTTACATTCAGACCACGGAGCAGCTTCCTACTTTAAATGAGCTCAGGTTGGGATTTCCACTCATGTCTGTTCCTCGCTCGTTGCTGCCTGAGGCCTCAAAGTTCAAGGCCACTGAAAATGAGTTTTTGGTCTTAACCCCTCGTCACAGATCTCCAGAATCTCTTTTAATGATGTTATTACACCGTAGAAATTTGAATTTTTTCTTCCCATCTATACATGGAGAAATATTCATCTTTCATTGAATTATCAGCCTGCAGTCTTTCCTACAGTAAGGGGAACATGAGCTCTTCAGATATCCAGCGTTATTAGAAGAATCCCAGTTTTCTGACTTTCTGTAAGATGATGAGCATAACATGCATGAAATGTTTTTATGTAACTGATGACCATCTGGGCAAAATATGAAAATCCTCATTTCTTTTATTAGTTTCTTGAAATTACACATTTCACAGTTTTCCATTTAATATGTTCACACGCTGAGTTTTCATTTAAATGTCAGCGCAGACAGATGATGAGTTGTCATGGTAGCGGACATTTCTGATGGAGCTGTAGCTGAGACTCCCGTCCCTCTGTCTGCTGCGCTCAGACAGAGGGATGTTCAGCCGCATGCTCACCCAGAGCTGGGACCATGGACCGTCAGGGCTGATGCATCCGAATTACCGTTCGTTTCATCCCTGTGCTCCCAGCTTAAACATGGACATACAGAAAAACAATTTAATTTAATTTAATTTGATTTGATTTGATTTGATTTAATTTAATTTAATTTAATTTAATTTAATTTAATTTAATTTAATTTAATTTAATTTAATTTAATTTAATTTAATTTTTTTATAGCACCAGACATACTTTAGCCAACAATGGTTGAAGGTCTTGGGAATCAGGAAGTTTGTAAGAAGGAGATGGTGGCGGATGTGATCATTGGCTAGCTTTTCAGCTCCCACTGGCTTTCCTTTCCTATTCTTTTATGTAAAATAAAGGAACACAAATCAGTTGGAGGCCTGGTCAAGTTGTAGGCCACCCAGCAGATCAGCATGCAGGTTGGTGGTTCTGTCAGTTCTCTATGACAGTGTTTGATCCTCTGAGCCTGTATGAAAAATAAAATATATTCACATCACAATAAAAGTTATCCTCTCTGCCACATTGTTGCTTACATAAAGCATCTTTGTGTTCATTTAAACCTGGGGTGCCAGACAGCTGCAATTTGCATTTAAAATCATTCTTTGTGACTTCACACTGTCAAAAAAATACTTTTAAATACACCAAGCAACCATAACATCAGAACAAATGCCAGGTAAAGTGAAGCACTTCTACATTCTGGCATTTACATGGCTCCTTCTTTGACATGGAGACCTACTTGAATATTTCTGAAGACCAGCCACACCTTTGGGATGTGGTGGATCGGGAGATTCTCATCATGGATGCGCATCAACTGTGTGAAGCTGTCATGTCAGTGAGAAGCTAAATCTCTGAGGAATGTTTCCAAAACTTTGTTGACTCTATGACACCAAGAATAAAGGCAGCACTGAAGACAAAAAGGGGGTCAAATGCAGTACTAGCAAGGTGGACTTAATAAAGTAGCTGGTGGATACATTTTTGCACGTTTCAAGGGTGTGTTATTTTAAAAACTCATAGGCTATTACAGTTAGTAGAATTGAATTTAAGATATTCCAAGAAAAGCATAAAAAAATGTGTCAGTGTTAAAGCAATAGTTTTATAGAAAAACAGCCAAAAAGCTCCCTAAGTTACCAAGTTGTGGTTAACTTTCCTCAAGGCGCGACCTCGTTAAAAGACATTGGCCATGTTTACATGAGAGTTTTAATTCCTCTTTAATTCGGAATTAAAGTTAATTCCCCTTTAAACAGATGAAAAATGACCATGTAAATTCGCCCTTTTGCCTTTTGGTAGTGACGTAATCGCTGTCACAGGTAAGCGCAAGACGCTTCAAATTACCCCGAAATGACAACAAGTACAGGCTGCATCCAGGTCACAGAGGGATTGGATTAGCATTTTCTGACAACACATTGGTAAAATGAAGGAGTTTTGTGGCAGATAATGCCTTATTTAGAGGCCGAGCAGCTCTTGTCCCGAACGCTCCCATTATATGGATATATGCTGATCGCATGTAAATATCAATATCGTTCGAAGGAGTTCGAGTTGCGACACAACTGTCTGGGTGAGTAAATGATCGTATAGCATGCTACAACATAGGTACAGGTTGAAAAATACCAAACTTCCTCTTTAACTTCTGGTACAGTAGACGTTGTACATACGTAGGGTACGTCACATCCAACCCATCAGAACCCTTCCCAATCCCCGGATTTAAAGTGAAACAAAGAAAACATGTTTTCCACGTACACCCTCATTTCAGAATTAATATTTCCATGTAAACCCGAAAGAGAAGTGTTAATTCCGAATTACTCAATTCTGAACGAAAAAGCATCATGAAACCGTACCCTTTAAGATTTCTCTCTTTCTAATCCAATTTCCAAAAATGAGACAAACAATGAAACTAAACATCAAAACAGATTTAGGTTCAATGCAATATTTAACCAGCAAAGTTTATTTATATATAACAACAGTACAAAGTGAATCCTTGGCTTGCAAAATAGGTGTGCTTCATATTT
Organism: Craterocephalus stercusmuscarum; assembly: GCA_037177115.1. Classification (NCBI taxonomy): domain Eukaryota; kingdom Metazoa; phylum Chordata; class Actinopteri; order Atheriniformes; family Atherinidae; genus Craterocephalus; species Craterocephalus stercusmuscarum. Next base: position 2,821,326 of record JBBDHI010000014.1, read on the forward strand.
ACAATAGGTACACAATAATATATTATAATAACAAAATCAAAGCAAATAAAAAAACAAGAACAACCTTTTTAAATACTTTAAGTTTCTTACAATTTTCACAACACTTTTATAAAACAAAAACAGACAGCCATTATTATTATCATCATTGTCGTCATCATCATTATCATTGCCAGTAATTACTATTTTACAGTACTCCAGTGTCTACAAAGGGTTTCTTTACAATGTGTTTCAAATGGAAGGATACTCATTTTATATTGAGTGTAATACATTGATCGGGATTTTAATTCCTCTGTCTGATGCCGTAAAGCAAGACAAACAAACAGAAAAGATGAGGAAATGCTTTGATTTGGATAAGGAATGTCGAGTCAGTCCAAACCAAAACGTCTGCTTGGCAACACGTTTCACCGGAAGGGAAAAGAAAAAGTGCATGAAGCAACTTCAACGAGTAACCTGCTTCATCTGAAATGATGTAGTGTTCATGAGCATCTCTCCAAATATCACACAACTGGCAGTTATAAGGGATTCTGCACTGCAGAAAGAAACGTTCCTCTCTGGCAAACACAATAAAAAAAACAAGGCTTTGAGAAATAGATGTACAGCATGGAAACACATGCAGGAGATTATTAAGAAACAACAGCGAAAACCAAAACTTTTTTCACAAAAAAAGGTGCATTCAGCCATGTTTTAAGACATTTTACAAACGGGAGAAGACTAACATACGGTGGGAATCGATATGGAACAACAGGCAGAACTAAAGCATGAATCAAAATGCATGCAAAAACTTCACTCTGGACAAAGAGAAACATCCTGATATAAATTATCTCTGAGAGAAAAAAAAAAAAAAATCAAAGCCATTCTTAACCAGTCTGTGTGCCTGATCTTGTTCATCCCACTCCTGCATACAGGGGGAGCTCACCTAACAGTTGGAAGGATTCTATTAAACACACAGGAAATTCCTTGGAAGAGGAAAAGGCATTAAGGTCCTGTTAAAATGACAAAATAGCATTACTCCATACAAGCAATGTGAGGTATGAGGAGGATACAATTCTATTCGCTGAAACTGGGAAGACACCTTAATCAATAGGAAGATGCTTTAGGTTTTGCTTATGTACTGTGTATGTGCATCACTGTGTACCTATAGATGGTTAGTAGAAGATCAAGGAGGGAAAAGATACAGAAGCGCATTGCGCCACTACTTTGATTCTATCTTCTCATCACTGTTGGACTGCTTTGTTGGGGAAAAAAAGTCTTCTTTCCCCTAACAGGTTACTCGGTGTGCCTAAAAGTGTTTTTGATTCTAAACTGCAATCGCACGAAACGCAAAAAGAAAAAAAACTGGAGAAAAACTGGAACCACAAATGTATTCCAATAGTTCTCAGGAGATGTCGTAAATATGAATTTATGTTGAATTTTTGCAAGAATTAACTTAAAACTAATGTGATAAGAAGCGGGGGCAGGATTCTTTTTCCTTTAATTGGGAGGGAACTTCTTCGCTCTACACCGGTGAAAGGTCAGCTGTACTGCAGAGGATGCCCAGAGGGAAGAATGTGGGACAAAATACGGTATTAAATAAAGCTGCAGGTCTATTTTGTTGTTCTAAAGACAACTCAAGTTAGTTTTAAGGTCAGGTTTGAACACAGAGGCGTGATGTTCATTTCCAAAAAAACTAATTGGGTGTGATTTACCCTTTCCGAAGATATCATTATTTCTTGTGTTTATTGCAAATAAACATTCATAAAACCACCATATACACAGTCAGAATAATGAGATAAGGTCACCAGTGTGAGATAACGTGATTCTTCTGTTTTCCTCAGATGAAGGAGCAAATTCCAGTTCTTCTCAAACTCGCTTCTGCCCCCACTGGCTGGAGACGGTAACAGCACGCCAATCCTCACCTCGCCTGACATTTTCTCCTCGCCTGTTAGTTTGATGTTTTCTCCTGATCACACTGTGCACACAACTGACTCAGATCAAAGAGCAGCTTCAAAGCTGGAGCAGGAAACCAGAGCTAAAGGGGGTTCTCCCTCTTTCAACCCCTCCATCGCTCCTCATTTCTCGACTCTTCTCTTCAAACAGCTCGGGCAGGCCGAATGCTACGCGAGCCATGTTCGCCCCAGCCAGGCCGTACCCTCTTCCCCCTTTCTCTTCGCTTCATCCCACAGTTCTCAGCTGAGTATCGGTGTCATATATCAGAGGAAAACCCAACGGACTCTGCAGCACTGAAAGACCTGGGCCCTAGCAGAGAACTAATAAGATCGGGGTCGCTAAGCAGGTGGGTGTCTAAGGCCACAGAGAAAAGAAGCACCATTGCTTTTGTCCTCCTTTTCCATGCTTTCAACACACAAAATTGAATATACTGTACAAACCTTTAAAACTACCTATTTTCAAGTACTTGATGTAAACAGCAAGCAAATATATGTCTTGGAAGAAAATGAAATCACCAATCCACAGGATGGAATCTACAGTTTGTCGGCATCCAGCTGAAATCTGGAAGCTAGCATCAACCTTTTCGCTATTGAGGGTTTGGTTTAAGTCAGGAGATGCATCCAAGCAGAAAGAAGCATCTTCTGTTCCCTTTTGTAGGTTTTCGTACCTTTCAAAGCTCACCATTCTAGTTTTCTTAAGCTTCAACTTCAACCGGCTATAAAAAACAAAAAACAAAAACTCAATAAAGCATAAACCGATAGTGACACATTAATGAACAGCTGGAAACACAAGGATCTTTTGGCACTTTGTCAAACTAAACCCCACACAGAATCCTTACCATCTGGGCTAAAAAACCACAGATCCATACATGATGCTTGGATAAGATCCCTCTTTGACCACAGTAACATCTCAACCGGCCATCTTAAGGAGGCATGACTCATTGGCACTTGATGAACCAAAGATGGACCCTTTGAACATAGATTGACCCTGATGAACATTTTTTTAACTGCATGCAGTACAAATAAACATCCCTGGAAGATACACATAGGGGGAATATTATGGGCTTTTAAGCCCGTTTCTTTCACTGGAGTTGGACTAGCTGCTGCTGTGGCTGCACATAATGTACTTAACAGGCTGCAGATTACAGCGGCACAATGCAGATGCGCGCTCTCTTCTGGCAGAAACTGTTCAAACTAAGTTAAGTTGCGAGGATTGGGGCCAGGACAGATAAAATAAGAGGACACACAACTGCAAATATCTATGTCGCTCAGGTCAACTGAACCAATATTACTGGCAAAACGTAAAAAGACAAATAAACAAATAAAAAAGGTACATTCACATACACCGATTGGCAATTATCAAGTGGTACGCAGACAGATGATCAAACTGCTGAAGAGTGATGCTGATCTGTAGTCGATTTAATCTCCGTCATCCTCTGTTTAGGTGCAAGCATGCTGGCTGAACTGTAGCCATCACAAAGGGAGCCTCTCTGACTCCTACACGATGATTTCCTGTACACTTCAGATTAAATATAACGCAGGGTTTAGTGCCGGGTGAGGCCTTAGTCCAAGAAGGTAAGGAGTGAGAGAAGACGTGGATCATGGCCTGTATTTATCAGCAAGCTACCCAGATGTATGACGCTCTTTACATTTTTATAGAAAAAACAAGGTTGTTCGGGATGCCTGGCGGACATTTTTTACTGCAACTGAGAGTATTTAATGTACAGAGTAGAAAAATAAAATCTCAGCTGTCTGAGGTGAGATCTGCCTTTCACTTCTTTTTTTTTTAAATTCTCCATTTCACACTCAGATGTGAGCTGTGACTTAGTAGAGACTAAATCTGTTTCTCCATTTGCTCTCACAGTCTTCAATATGACACACACTCATGCACGCCCACTCATGTGAACACCCACACGACATACAGTTTACTGCCAAACGGAGGGAAAGAAACCAAAAAAACAAACTACAATAACAAACCAAAGCCGTGTTGTTGCTTTCTTAGCAAAGGTCTCTTACATATACCGTTATCATTTCCAGCAGCGGAGCCTCTGTTTCAGTCAGGAGGGGGATCGGGTGAAGGGGTGAGGGGCCTTTCGCTGGCACCGTCATGAAAAGAGGTGGGAGAATTACAAACTGCAACAGTTTTTATGTTTGTCCGGCTGTAGATACAGAGGTCTCGAGGTCTGGTCCGTGGCTGCAGTTCCCACGATGAGAGGTAAGCAACGACCTTCTTCGAGAGGTCCAGTAGAGACCGTGGTCCCGTCTTTTTTTTTTCTCCACTCTATTTGAGGAGAGGTCACCCTCAGCTCTCCAGAGACATGGCAGAGATGAGCTGCTCCACCTTGTAAGACAACCTCTGCTTCCTCGCCTGTTCGTCCTGCTCCAGTGCTGCAGTGATCTGTGCAAAACAAAGAAAACTGTGGTCAAATACCAGCCGTGAATAACACAAAGCATGGCATCAGAAACTGTTTAGTGGAACATAATCTGCCTCTAAATGTCATTGATGAGCACAGCACTTGTTTCTTGGCTTTAATGTGGACTTGTTTGAAAGAAAAACAGAGAGTATTGCACTGACATCTGCGTCTTTGAAAGCATACAGATATATTTGTGCGTCAGCCCCTTTTTGTTTTATCTCTCTGAGCCCCATCTTTTAAATTTGGCATTTGTCAAGGTGGGTTCAAAAGGCATTCAGACAGGCCATCCTCTTCCTCCTCTCATCTTGCGTCTGCCTTGTCAGGATGCATCAGTGTCAGGGTGACACCAACATACAGAGAAAAGGCCCTTCACACTAATAGAAACCGAAACACTAATGCCTTCATTTCCTTTGATATGGATCCCAGCGCTGAAATGCTGCGGCCCGATACGGTGTCTGGATTGCCACCCTGCATCTGTTTGCTCTTGCAGACTGCAGTAAAATGCTGTGCTTTTCTAAATAATTTATATTTCAGACAAAATAATTAATTGAAGAATCTTATGCAATATGTAATTCAGCATATTCTAAGGCAGGTGAGACCTGAATTATGAATTTTGGGTGTTAACTGCAGTTTATAAGTCATTTGGTTTAGTTACTTAAAATAACAAAAGATGTACATTTATGTCATGAATAAAACATTAAAAATGTTAAAATATATAAAGAAAAACACAATTTTATTCACAGGCAA
>JBBDHI010000014.1:2858090-2868207 GCA_037177115.1 Craterocephalus stercusmuscarum
TTCTGCACTCCTGAACGCTCGAAAAAGACTAAAACAGGTAATTAAGGGCTTAAAAAAGTGGATTTTGCATGATATGTCCCCTTTAACTGCATGACTAGAAGCAGTTTATAGTCTCAAATTCGCCCAAGTTAATATTTTGATTATGATGTGCATTCTTAATGTAGGTTTAGATAGATAGATGGATACTTTAATAATCCTTTTCAGGAAATGATGCTGTTGCAGCACCTCATATAACACAACAGATTTTAAAAAAAGATGTACTTATAAATGCTTTGTAGCTTTTTTGCTTTACTTTGTATAGTTGTTGCAGTTACTTATTCTTTAGTTATTGATGGCTGTATACAATCCATCCATCTTCTATCCTCACTTATTCCTGATTCAAGCCTCTGCCTTTCAGCCTTCATGTTGCCTGTGTGGAGGAATTAGTCTCTGTCGGCCCTGTGAATGAATGGCGACCTGTCCAGGATGTGCAGCAGCTGCTAGGATAGGCTCCAGCTCCCACCACGGAGCTGCCACCCTGCACTGGAATGAGCGGGTGTAGAACATGGATGGATGGAATACAGAGTTAGATGAGTTCACATGAAATGGCTTTGCAGCTGGTGGCCTTACTGTTTTTACCATGTGGAATATCTACTTTGAATTAACAGGGCTAAACTATTAAATAATGCAACAGGTTATCTACAGTGGAAGACTGGGGCTTATCTGATCTTTAATACCTCGGAATTAAATGTAGTTTCAATATAGAAAAGCTGCTGTTTATCCACTTATCATGTTCTTTGCTTGCAAGTGTAAAAAACTTCTGGTTAAAGACAGTACCAGCATTGCATCCCAAGTCCCATCCCAGCTTAAACTGCTGTACAAAATGGATGTCTGTTTACCGCCTGCATCCCTGATGTGTCATCTGCTGGACGCTCCACGTCCCACATAAAGCAAACCCTTTTCCCAGGACTTCTGTGGCCTCAAGTAGAGGAGTAAAAAAGTGTCAAACAGCCAGTTTTCCTCCTCGATGGAAGAACCCACACTCCTACTTGCGGAGTGGGAATTACTCACTTCATTACCCCTCATACTGCAGCCACTGGTGGATGAAATAGCAATGTGCTGGGATCCTGTTTTCCATGAGGGAGCTAGCATGTGAGGAGTGTATATATATATATATATATTTAAGTGTGTGTGTGGGACTGTGTACGTGCGTGAGACCACAGTGTAGAAATGATAACTGGCACACTGGTATCCTTTCCTCCCCACAGCAATTTCCTGCTCATGGAGGATGCCCTACAGGGGGATCGGTGAGGGAAGACACACTCCTCAGCCTCTCTCTGTCTCTTTTTATAACTTTACTTTGACTCTCCTTTGCCCTTTCTTAATGCGTTCGCGGCTCATGTGTCTCAGTCATTTTCTTCCCAATTTCTCCCACTCCGTCTTCAGTTACCTCCAGCTCTCTGAGGACGGGGTGATCCTCTATGCCGGGGAAGAGGACTCTCATGGCGTATGTTCTGTAGTCCAGATAGGGGATGCCGGCTCTGTCGAGGTCACTGGTAAGCTCGTTAATGTCTGTCTGCAGCTCTGCAAAGGCTGGTAGAGGAGAGAAGATGGAGAAATCATTTTCGAGGACAAACTTGAGAAATTCATCTCAGAAATAAATCTGCTCTTTAATCCCCGAGGACCAAATGAGTGAATCCCTCTTATCTTCCTGGTGTTTACTGCCAACATGATGAAGATGACAAGAAGCTCAAAACTCTTCCATGTATCAGAGGAGCTCAGTATTTCACAGCTCACTCTTAAAAAAAACAACAACAAAAAAACAGAGTACAATCTCTATTTCACACGTACACCCTCTTTTCTTAGACGTTTTTATCCAGCAGCCAGTAAATTGGCTGTAGCAAAGGCCCCAAAGAGTGTGTCATCTCAGTGTGAGGCTGCAGGTGAGCACTAGTTAATTGGCTCAGGCCCACGGCTCTGTTGCTCTGCTTGGTCGCCCTCAGGGAGCCCCCCCCCCCGTAGCCCATCACAGGAACAGCAGCGATCCTCCTCAAAACCACATCAACCAGTCTCAGACCTCAGCTCCTGGCCTTACAGCCCCCTGCAACTCATGGGGACCTGCAGAGCAGCCCAGACACCTATCTAAATCCACCCTGCGAGGCAGGACTCTCCTGCCCACTGCTAATGGTTAAAACATTAATCTTCTTCTTTCCCAAGGCTGCATGTGTGATTCTCGCTCTTTCATTTCAAAATTCTTTACAGCGGGTGGATGTTTTATTTTTTTTTCCACTGCTTTATTGCACTTTGAGAGCTGATCTGGGATGGCTGCGGGGTGTAAGTAATAAGTCCCCCCCCCCACCCACCGTCTGATGAAATCCCATATATAGTGTCAAACAAAAATCGGACGTTTCTTATTTCTGGGTGTGTCTACTAAAGATGACATACTGGTCAAATCGGCCCTGTGCACGAGCTGGTATGTAGCCTTGTTCATTAGAGCATTCAGTGTCAAACGGATTGTCCGACAAACTGCTCATCATTGCCTGGAGAGCTTGTATCCGAACTTTAAGCGAAGGATTTTGACTACACCTAAAGAACAGATCATCAGTGAGACATCTGCTTTGGAGGCGAAAATTCTCAGGAGTCATTGTTGATAACAGAAAAAGAAAAAAGAGAAATAGCCAAACTATGTAAAATAAAATGTCAAAATCTGCTGCATGCTTCATAAAACTAAAGACCTTTTATGTCAGATATAGTTGTTTATATCATATCATTCACAAATGTCCCGTATTGTGTGCAGGTTTGTGGAAAAAACATATAAAATGAACACAATTCAATTAACTATAAAAAAGACATTAAAAGATTAAACAATAAACTCTTTTGTGAAACAACAAAAGATTTCTTGTAAGGTTCCTATTTGGTCCAGTACTGTAGTTGTCCCTGATAGCAGCATATAGGGAGGAACCATCTATCAGGTGTTGCCCGGTCACTGCTGCTTCTTGTGCTGTGTGAGTTCTGCTCGTTGATTATTGGATAATAAGATGAAGATGGATTTGGATTAGGAGAAATGAAGACTAGAAGGGATGAGTGACAAATCTTCAGATGAGTAAGATCTTGACGTTTTGACCATTTTTGATTAATTAAACAAATGGAAGACAAAATAGTGGTGGGCCTTTACAAACGGCTACAGAGATTAGCACAAAGAAGGTCCAAAGCTAAGAACAATTACCTGCTAATATCCAGAAGCTGTTCAGAGTGAGAAAACAACTCTTCTGTGATCTAAGAGGTCATTTCTTCCGTGAACAACCCAGCATTAAATGTCACTGTTAATTTGTTACAGGTGTAATGCTGAATAAATAACATCACAACCCAATATTTGTGAAAAATGAAATGTTTCATACAGTACATGTTTACATACATACACATTGTATGACAGAGCCAAATTCCCTACAGAAATGTAACATGACCGTCCTTATTTCTATTGATTAAATTATTTCGCTTGAAAGCGCTTTTCTGAAGTGTGTGAGCAGGTTTTAGATTGCACAACATCCTATGTTCCAGTAATCTCAGTGTATACAAATTAAGACCACGTGTAATCTCCATCCATAAGGGTTTATACCATCCAGAAAGTCAGTGGTTCAATTCCCCAGACCTGTGGTGAGGGAGGAGAGCTGGGGGTTGTTAGTCTCTTTGCTGTGTCCTTCACTCTGCATCTAATGAGCGATATATGCATCTGAGTACAAACTGATAAGAAGGCTGAAGGATTCCTGTCCTTGGGCAGTAGGAATGGGGCCTGAAATGGAAACGTGACTCCAACAGCAGAGAAAAGTCTTTCTTCAGAATCTCAGAGCCAGTTTTCTGCCTTAAAATATCAAAAGAGCCTGTGTGGATAACGATCTTCAGGCCATCAGGATGTGAAGACAGAAAGGTTGGCGAGATCTCTATCAGCTCCCTGGCTGATGGATCAGAAAATACTGCATCTACTTCTTTTTGTGTGGAGGTTTTGAAAGCATCTCTAGTCCTCCCAGTAGTGGAACTTTAGCTTCTCCTCATGGTTTGGTTATCCCTCGGCTGGGGTGTGGGGTTATTCCTATTTTCACTGATCCCTGCATTGCTCTCATCAGTGTTCAACAAATCACATTTATTATGCAGTGAGACTTCAGGTGGAGGACTGAGAGCCGGAGCTTTTCATTTTCTGCTGGATTAACCTCTGCAGCAGGCTACCTTGGTCTGGAACCTACAGTAGACTGCTCCAGCAGGAGAGGTCAGTTTGACCAGTTAAGCTGATCCATTCGAAGGCTCAACAGCCTCAACAGAAGCTGCCAACAAATAGAGTCAATAACTTCCTCATTCACACAAATGCCTAGTAGCCTTTGAATCTGCTCCTCAAGCTGGGTTTTCCTCAGAGGAAGTGGCTCACACTCGACACAGCTCACTGATACTGCAGGGTTAGGAGACACTGTTCCACTAATGTTCCGAACTAGTGAGCTAAATCTATCAAAAAATATTGCTTCAGTGATTCGTATCTAACCAGGGGTCACAGGGGTCACTGTCAAGTTTCTTGCCAGTAAAGATAAGAAAAATGCAAATACCTAGATGTAGGATGCAAAATGGATGATGACATAGTTGTTGGTAAGGGGCACCTTCTTTAAGATACAAACAATATGTAATATTTCTCCAGATGGGATGAGGTTTCTGCGGGGCCCTCCTTTAATCGGCAACAACAATGTGTGGCCCCCACATCGCATGCACCAGATGCTTGCAGAGAAATGTGCCACAAAACAATATTTAGTTTATTTGCTGTTACCTAAATAATTATTGTTAAAACCACGTCAATGGAAAAAAACGAATGATCATTGTCTCTGCTATAGTGTGTTTTAAACCAGGAAACTGCAATCTACAAGTGAGCTGAGTTTAAGTAAAACACCTCTGCCAACATAGCTCTGTGGTTTATTTCTAAAAGAATCAACAGCCTTTATTTGTGCTCAGGAGTCGTCCCACAGTGTCCTCATCCTGTCAGATTGTGATAAATATGGGACATGCAACAGACTACAGTATAGTCACTCCAAACTACGCATCATGGGCAGGACCATTACTTGACCATTACCTGTTCAAGAAGTGTCATTTAGCCTTGCAGTGATGAGAGGGGTGTTATGTAAGGCTAAATCACTGAATCTGTTGGGATAAATAACCAGGATGGCTCCTCACGCCATTATCTAACAGAAACAGCCCAGCAGCGACTTAGCTACTGTATTATTTCCACAAACACACTTTTCTGCTTGTTATGTTATTACAGTCCGCTCAGCAGCAATACTCCATTCAGCTGCATGTATTACAGAGCTGCTTCGCTCGGTCTGTATTCAGACAGCGTTGCACTGATACTAACCTTCTTTGCACTCCAGGGCAACTCGTGACTCCAGGTTGTCCATTTGCATCTGCAGGCGCTTCAGGGTGAGGTCGTTTTCACGCGACTTCCTCTTGTAGGCGATGAGGACGAGGATGACGATGATGAGGAGGAGACCTCCGCCTGCTGCGATACTAACAATGGCTGGAAGGGTCAGCAGGCTGTCTGACATGATGTGAACTGCACCCGGAGACACGTGGAGGCCACCTACTTGAACCTGCCAGGGGATGCAGACATGCATAGCAGAGGTGCCACGTCAGAGAGGAAGCACACGAATCGCTCCGGTAAAAAACACGACTGCACCGCATCTAATCTTCGCAAAGCTAGAACCAAGGCTTGTGTGTAAGTTCGGCTTCAACCAAAAGCAAATATGTTCTCCTTTCTTGGCCACCTGTGTGCTGAAGATGAGGGGGAAAGTGGAGCTTGCACTCGATAAACAAGGAGGCAAGTAAAAATAATTGCCTTGGATTGAGCCTGACCCTTTTGATGGCTGGAGCACGCTCACACTGCTCTGTCTTTGACCCCTTTCCCTCAGCTGATAACAACACAAATAATTCAGTTTTCAAGCCAAATACGATGAGAAAGAAAGAAATGAAGGCAAACTAAAGCAGAATTGTACTCACCACGACTTTGTATTGACCGGTGAGGTTGGGGGGCTCGCACAGCAGCTGGCTCTCAGACACAGTGACGGAGCAGGGAGTTTCTCCGATCAGCACCGTGTAGTTGAGCTTCACCCCTCCTGATGCTGGGGGAATCAGGTTTCGGCCCTGCGGGCATATGACGATGGACGCAGAGGTGTGAAATGAAGGGATAAACTCAGACACAAAAACACACAGCTCAGTGAAAATCGGGCATTTTTGCAAACGCACAATGTGTCAGCTAAATTAGATCCACTGGTTTGGGCACAGCTGCCTTGAAATATGATTCCGTACTGAGATCAGACATGGTAAGATATTTCACAGAGCAGCTGGATATGAGGAGAAATGACTAAAATATTCCTCTGTGGATTTAGTTTCTACCACAAGGCATCCTGGCTTCTTGTTCCAAAGTATTGTCACATAAATGATCTAAACTCACAACGTTTAGCAGGATGTCAGGCCTTCAGTCAGGATACGGTACCTTGAGGATGATTGGTGAGCCTGGTTTTTGCTCCAGGACGCCAGAGGTGCTGAGGGGTTCGAAGTACGGGTTGGGGTAGTAGAGGAGGTTGGTGTTGTTGTAGACCAGCAGCGCCTGGACGTTGTTGAAGATGAAGCCAAACTCGTCGGCATGTTTCACCGTGTCCAAGCCTGGGTGGTACTCTGCCATCAGGGAGGGAGCGAAGCAGCTCATGCTGGTGGTGTTCAGCACCTTACAAACCTGGGAGGATTAAACAGAGAAAGACACGGAGGGAAAAGGTTGGAGTGGAACTTCATGTGACAGCCTTCAATCATCGGGATGAAAGGTAGAATAAAACGCAGAATGTGACCTGATCCTGTTGGTAAAAGCCGCCTGTGATCTCAAATGAAGTACGCTGATTTCTCTAAAAGGAACTTTCCAGCCGAATAATTGACAAATAAAATCCCACCTCTTTTCATAGAATCAATTTGTTTTCTGTCATTACTTCTGTCTTTAGTGTTTAGGAAGCCTCTATAAAATCTGGAATAAATCACCGCCATGGACTCGCTGTAAAACACTCCGGGACAACAACCAGAAAGGATAGAGGCATTGCTCCTCTGTTTCCTCAGGTAAAAGTTGAGCTATGGCTCTTTTATTACTTCTTTCCAGTTTGCCAGGATGAGAGACCTGTCTTCCATCCATCCTCCCTGGCTCAGCTCTGGAGGGAAGGGTGGGGGGGGAGAAAGAGAGGATTGATTGCTGCACAGCACTCGGCTCGGAGAGGTTTTTATCTCCTTTCACTCCCTCCCAGCTCTCTCTCTGGGGAAGAAACTTAATTAGAGGTAAATATCATCAAAGGTGCCGAATGCTAGCAACTACCTGTTGTCTGCTGTTGCAGAGAAAGCCAGGGAGATCGATGCAAACTCATCTGTGTAGGGTACACCGATTGGACTTTACCAGCGTGGTGTAAGGTGAGTTGCAAGAGCAGGATTGCTGGGGGGGGGGGTATGTTTACTCATTTTCTCCTGGGTATAAACTCTAGTCTTCTCGTCTAGGTTTTCTCTGTATAGAGAGCTGAAACTGCACTTTGAATGGTTATATTACTCATTGATTCATCTGTTGTTTATCTAAATGAAATGTTCAATGTCTTCATTTTTAGTATTGTGAAATAAAGGGAAGTATCAAATCTTCAAGTAATTACAGATTTTCTACCATTTAACTATAAATGTGTATACATATACATAATATGTATACATATATAAATTTAACTAAACATCGACCTCTATAAGACAGGCCTACACAATCCCGGCATGAAAGGCTTCTCAGCAGTAAGAACACAGCTCCAGTAGTCTGTAACTGCACAGCAAGCTCTGAATGCTCGGAAGAAAACTTTCCCTGGTTTTGACTTTTTTTTTTTGTCCTCCTTGACTTCCCGATTCTACAAGCCAAAGCAGCAGCAGCAGCAGCGGCGGCGGTGCATGACAAGAGCGAAAAGATAAGCCCATTTTTAAAAATAGATAGCGCAGCCAGATAGCACTCCTGACATGCTTTCCCCAAGTTTGGGTTCTGTGAAATCACATTAACCAGCGATATGTTATAAGAAGAGACGAGCGTTAATGAAAATTTTACACAAGCCTCGCCATGCATGGATGCCAGTTTGCACTGGACCAGAAGTAATTAATACAATCTGAACGGCATTGTTCCAGAGCCACAAATAAGTGCTTTGCATGCTTCCCCCCTCCTGCTCCTGCAGATAGCTGGTAGAACAATGTGTGCTCTTAAAAACAGATGAAGGCTTTCTTTTTCATAACGATGCACCGTTAGTATCGTCTCATTTAAACGCATTTCAAAGATGAATTGGTACAACTGCAAGCTGAGATTCTCCTCCAGGCATCAAGGTTGATAATTCTGTCCTTTGGTCCATATGGTGTTTGCACTTGGTGGTGCAGGACACTCGGTTGGGACAAATAAGCGAATCGCACTGCGCTCTTTGGGCCGCGTATAGAGACGCTGAGGGTTTAATGGATAACAGGGTGAGCTCGGTGAGGGCTTCTTTCTTGCGGTTGGCATAGTGACATGCTCTGTAGACAAGCCCAGATGCTCCGGTAGCATCCTCGTGACTGTCACATTGGAACAGCAGGACATTTGCAAGTCAACTAAAGCTCTGACTACCATCTGCTCTGCCGGAGATGGATACTGTGCTTTTTTTCCTCTGTGTGTTTTTTTTCCACTGTCCTCACATTCTTGTTTTTCTCAAGCCCTCTCCTTCACCGAATCCTGTCAGGATGGAAAACTGCTGCTATCATCATGTGGGATGTTTTTCAGGACGTGTGGCAGTGAGCGAACGCATGAGAGAACAGTAACGGGCGGACAGGGCACGGTGGGACTTAATGAAAAAAACTGGAGCTTTCAGGCTTGCTCTCTGGATGGGGCGGTAAATGACACAGCAAGGCTTTATAGTAGATTTAAGTATGTTTAATTTAATTTAATACTTTGTTTAATTAATTTAAAAGTCTCATTTGTTTGCTTTAGTTTAGAAATTGTGAAGCTTGCTGAATTTCTAAATACCATTTCTATCACTTCTCCTTAAAAACAGCAATTCTAGCACATCAGGTTTAAAGGAACAATCCTAAAATTGCCTAACAAAATCCGCTTTATAAAAATCCATTTATTCCTTTAGGTGGTGTGGTGTGAGAAGCCAAGCATTGTACAGTATTATAAAGTGAACTGAGGTCAACAGAACGAGAAAATAATTGGAATCATGGCCTCATCTGTCTTATTTCTCCAGTTTCGGATCGAGCCAGGCTGTTTTAAGGCAGTACTACTCCAGCCCCTGTGGCTGAATACATTACTGTGATCTACTGTGTGGTTACAGCCCACTCAATCATTCAAAAGTCTCTGGCCAGGGTAGTGGTGAGAGACTGAAGGAGAGAGCTGGCTGTGGAGTAGCGCTTCAGAAAAATGAGAAGGGTTCAAAGAGTCAAAGGTTACGCGGAGGCCAACATTTTATATCTAGTCGCTAGCTCTGACATTTCTACTGGCTACTCCAACACTGCCTGCTGTTTGGAGAAACTTCCAATAGTGGCATTAAATCCAGTTTCAGCAACAATCCATCCTTCAAACTGCTGTAATATGTCTCAGCTTTATGACCAGACCCACTGCTTTTGTTGTTTTGTTTTTTTTTTTTTGACAAAATGTGTTTGCTGCACAGACTGACAAGTGGTTTGTCTTCCTTTTTATTATCACCGCTCCACAGTAGAGACGGCTCAGAGAAAACAGACCTCCAGATACCTGGTATTAAAAGACACAAAAACAGCCAATTGAAAGTTTTTCAGCACCCATTACTGGAGGCTGACCGATTTATCGGTCAGCTGATATATCAGGCTGATGTTGCTGATACCGCCCAAAACCACGGTTACCATGGCAGTGTAAATTTATAAATAAAGCACTTATATCAGTGGCTACTTTTCATTTTTGCTTTCATAAACCCTAAATGCAGCCCTCTGAGTAGTTGTCCCAAAATAAGACACATGGTATGCCAAACTTAACATTTCTGAACCACCATTTTTACTTTTTGAATAAAATAAGAGATTCCATTGTGTTAAATAATGTAGATAAAAAATAACAATACATCAAATA
>JBBDHI010000014.1:3044737-3054863 GCA_037177115.1 Craterocephalus stercusmuscarum
CCTATAATTTTTATTGTTTATTTATTATTGTTTTACTATTATTTATTTTTCATAGTGTAAAGTGTCCTTGGGTGTCTTGAAAGGCGCTACCAAATAAAATGAATTATTATTATTATTATTAAGATGAACTCATTCCACATGTTTGCTGAAACGTCTGCATTTAGCATGTTTCAATCTGGTTGTCTGCATATAGAATACAAGCATTAAATGAAAAAAGAAAAGATCAAGCGAGACAAACTGCACAAACATCTGAAAAGAGTTGATTTTATTAGTGTTCACAAATGAAGCCACTCTGAACTAATGTGTACTGTATGTCTCTATCAAAAATATCTCAGGATATGAAGCTCCAAATACCCGCAGTGATTTTGTGGGGAAGCAAGCAAAAACTATTACCAAGTAAAGTTTGAGTGCAATTATACCGAATCACAACAATGGACAGAAATCGTCCAAGATATTTATGTCAGAGGAACTGCCATTATTTTTGAGTATTAAAGGAGCCGTGTGTGAAGTTATATATACAGTCCCCTGATGAGAAATAGTTAAACTATAGCAGACTACTGAAACCCCCCCTAACTACCACCACCAACATCTTTACTTATTTGTTTATTAATTCTTTTTATTTTCATGCTTAACTTGTTTATGTCTATATGAAGGAGTAGGCTACACCAACAAATGTGTTTGCACACATGATTAAATAATAATTTGACAGGAAGTCCGTGCAAGTATGTCAAATATGCTGACATGTGAATTTTGTGAGTAAGCTTCATGATTCTTCCGATACTAATTTCTGACATGCTGATACTGTTTATACACTGTCATACACTGAAACTAAAAAGAAAAGATTTCTCGTGCCATTAAGATGAACTCATTCCACATGTTTGCAGAAACGTCTGCATTTAGCATGTTTCAATCTGGTTGTCTGCATTGCTGGGGCGCAAGAGAGCGACTAACCTCTGCTGACCTCTGCACTTCGCGGTTCATGTGACTTATATTGACTGCGAGGTTGACTGCCCCCGCGAACGGCACATCAGCGTGTCCGCTCGCACAAAAGCTGACGAGCCTGTTATCAAAAGTCAGATCTAGATCTGACTACAATCCATTTCCCTCCGCTCGCTGCGTCTCCTTTTGCACCTCATGACAGCCGCTTTTCCAGCTCATTTCACATGAGATAGCCGTGTCACTCTGAAGACAGGGGCATCTCTCAGTGACCCCACCTCAACCGGCTGTGTTTTATTTGATTGAGCTTTGCAGCTCTGCAAACAAGGAAGAGCAAATTACATGATGTATTCTTATAAACAGGAGCTGAAGAGACGCTGCTCTGAGGCACTGAGGTCTAAAGGGCACGCCAAGGATAAGTGTTTTGCCTGATGAGCTTTTAAAAGTCAGGCTGAGTCCAGATCTCTGGGAAGCTTCATTTAACGCTGATCCTCCTAACAAAATGGTAATTTGATTTGTCTGGTGGTTAATGTAGTAGAGCACCTAAATATCATTTGAAAGTGAGTGGGGTGTTGGTTGGGAGATACAGGAAGAAATCATTTTAGGCAAAAGCTTACAAAAGATTCAGCGACATGACTGCGTCACTGTTCCCTCCTACATGGACAAAGTTAGACTGAGGGGCATCTTCGGTTGATCAGTGCAGCCTCTGATGGGACCAACAAAGACAGCAGCCGTTGGCTTTATCTGGCCAAGCAGGAGGACTTTGTTTGTCTCACTATAATAAACTGAATCCAGGCAGGCTCTGGCTACTAAGCTGCTGAGCTGCACCTAGACTCATCAGAGTGCATCATCTCTGACCTTGATGCTTCCATTAATGCACTACTTATTACAGTATTACTGTAGCAGTAAGGAATATTTTATATACACCAATATACAGATTATAGTTTATACGGTACCAGCCAGATGTCTTTCAATTCTTTCCAACTTGGAATAAAAGAAGTTTGTATCATGTTTTCTGACATCTTTATTGCAATGTTACTTTAGTAAAGTAAGATCAAGATGTTAAAGGGATATTTGTCGGAAGTAAAAAAAGATATTCTGTGCTTTAGGATAGAGATTCTGGTGTATAAAGTTACTAAAAACTCTCACAAACAATCTGTGAAATTGTTTGCGGATACCTGGGCTCATTCGGTGAGTCGGTCCCATTTGCTGTTTTTTTTTATCACATAGTACCGGTTTAGAGGAGAATTATCCGGCCTACTGGTCTTTATCCTGGACCAGTTTTTAGATTCACCTCATGCTGCATTTATTATTCCTTGGAAGTGCAAAAAAGTTTTTTTCATTTTTTTGCTTTTCTATTCTTGTTTGGTCCTCTCCAGCCCGACCAGTGGAGACAGACGGCCACCGTTCCTGAGTCGGGTTATGCAGAAGGCTTTTTCCTCTCCACTGTCGCCCACCACCATGCGCATGCTCAGTCCAGTGGTCCTCTTTAAGTAAGCTTCTTTTTCTTTTATTAATTTGCTTAGATTGCTACATTTTGTATTAATTAAATATAATGGATTAGTTTCAACTGGATTATAATTGGTCTACTATTAACTGGTCTGTTTCTGGGAAAGTGCCTCAAAATATGTTGGGAATGGACTAATTGATGAGTTAAATGATCTAATCAACTTGAGAAAGGAAACAAGCGAATTATGCACAACTTTAAGGATTTATTTCCCAACAGAAATCTGTTCAATGCCAGATTTCCACTTGACACTGAACAAGTAGCAACAACAAAACCTTCCATCAAACAAAAGAGCCAGCCAGTACTACAATGGTGGCTGTAGCTAGATGGGACACTTTTCAATATTAGCCTCTAGAAAGTTAGGTTTATGTGAGTCCAAAATGAGACAGAGAAATTACAACATGGTTTTTGACTCGTCTTATTCAGGCCAGCTACGACGTCACACATCATCCCACAGAGGCCTGAGATGGTCGATAGGTAGCCTACAAATGAGACATGGTTCAAATCCCCTACTGTACAAACATTTCTGTTGTTTTTACTCTTCTACATCGATGCACTTTCCTTTCACTGTTCACTGCAGTTGTTAGCAGGTGGGAGTCAAATATTAGGTATTATTTAGGAGTTAAAAGCTAATGGTTACAATTGACTGACCCCTTTTTGATTCATAAATGTGCTTTATTCCAAGCAGACTAAACAAAATCTACAGTCAGAGCAGACTCTGACTCAGACTAGGGTTACAAACCCATTGAATATGCAATGCTGTAAGCTTCCATTATACAGCAGTATATTTACAGTGCTTTATTCACACATTTCCACTGCTGTGACAGAGAATTTGAAACCCTGAGGAGATGTTGGGGCAGTAAAAAGTAGCCAGCTTGATAGAGACAGTTGGCTGGAGAGGCCTGTCCCTTACAGTAAACTAAAAACTCTTATGAAGGCCACTCAACCTTCAGGAAATCAAGGTTACAGTCCTGAGCACAGCTGGTGAGAGAGGCTGACAGTTTACTTGCTGAATTAATGATACAAGTCAAGGTCAAGTGCTAACTGATTATGCACCCCATATGCAGCCAAGGGGAAAACATGCTGCAGATTCCTTTACACCTGGAGATGTGATTATGCACCAATTCGTAAGTCACACTTAGTTTTCTTTCCCCGAGCAGACTGAAAGAGCAGACGCAGGAACTGCAAATGTACTTGAGGCATGTATACTTTGTGCAACCTTTGCTTTCTGTTGGCAGTTTGGAACTCAGCAGAGTGTAAGGAGATCGGTCACAGAAGCAGAGCAACATCCTGAAAGCATGTAATCAGTATTTGGCTGCTGTTAATTGAAGATGTTAGTGCACCGGAGTGGGAAATGACACAGGAACCTTCTTGTTCTGGCACAGATGGACTCCACCCCCCCACCCCACCCCCACCTCATCTTTTCCACCAACCAGTTTTTCTCCAGTTTACCTAAAGATTAGAACCAGGAATGGTTCCTGAAAACCATTTTAGTCTCACCAATCTTCCGCTTAACGTACTTTCATTGAGCAAAAATTCATTCAAGCTTTGGAAATGTACGTAGTTTTTACCTGTATGTTCTTAAACTTGAACAAGATGAAAAGACATGCATGTATAAGCCTGTATGTCTGAAACCTCTGATAACTCAGAGTCCCACACTGCCCCCTAGAGGTCACTAGGATTGCCAAGAGCATGAGGGAAGATGAAGCATTAAAACTCGATCATGGAAAGTGCCCTGGTGCTTTTTAAATTCTATAGTAAAAGGCATAATTAGAAATTCTTACTTTTATCAAGCAATTACCTTTATAACTTATCTTTCTGGAAAGATTTTTCAGATTGGAAAAAGAAAAAAAAGGTGTGCAGACTGCTGTCAGTGATATTTCATTACAGAACACCTCAGTAGCCTTCAGTCAAAGCCAGTGCCTTTTCACATGCCCATCTGAGTTCCTCTGCTCACTGAAGAACTCCATCCTGATTATGAAAGCTTTTCAAAGGAAGAATATGAAGCAACTAAGACTCACGTAGAATCTCGAAAAGGAAATCTCTTGATGAAAGCTGTAATTTAATCAGCGGCTATGCTTCGTCTCTATCACCCCTAGCAGCAGAAACAGCCTCCTGCCAGGCACGAAATGCACGGCGTGTATACGGCTGCTAAGGATCGGGTGCTAAGGATCCCAGCAAACAAACCTGCCTGATCCTCATCTGAATAGAGGCTGATTATCTCTACATGCAGACCCAGCATGTCGTCAGTTACCAGCCAGTACTAGAGCCCTGAGGCATCACGGCAAAAAAAAACAAAAAAAAAACAAAACAGACAGGCATCTCCACCACCCACCCATTACCACCAAATTCACCACATTCTTTAATTAGAAACATCCTTCACCCTCCCTCCTCCTCATCCTCCTCCTCCTCTGTAGCTCTCTTGGTTGATTTGCTTGGATCTCTTAGTGGCAGGTGACTTTTGTTTCTACTGATAACAACTCTGAGCTTTCTTGTGGGAGGACTGAAATAGTTGCATCTACCAAAGAAAAGACAAAAACATGTACGTGCCCACTGCGCTGCGCCGGGGGTCCTGCCATTGTGACAGGTGGATGAGAGTGAGAGAAAAAAAGAAGAGAGGAACACTAATTCCGACCTGTCAGTGGTGATGACAGCCCATCTTTAGGCTGTAATGAAGCGAGAAAGAGAGTAATGAACTCTGCACACAGGCCAAACACACAACAGAAGCAGAACCGGATGCTCAGACACACAAAGGCAGGGAAACGGAGATGGAGGAAGGGGGAGGAAACCTGCAGGTTACAATACAGAGGTGTGTGTTAACCACAAGGCTGATGTCAGAGAGCCTAACCATGGACACCCTCTGCTCATTCAGTCAGGCCATTTTTCTCACTCTCTTGAGACTCATGATACAAGCACTAGTGATAAGTACCTTCTACCAAGTCATCAAAGTCAAAATGATGTGCACAAATGCATTTATGTCATTTTTTTGTGTGAAAGAATGTTTTTTTGGTGTTGAGGCTGACTGGTTTGAAGGAGGGGGATGGGAATGCTCGGGTGGTTAATGCTCTGCGTGTACGAGGCGTAACGAGAGAGAAATTACTCTATCACAAGACTTTTTTTTTTTCCTGCAGCAGATTTTCATTCTTAATCAAAAAGCTCATTACAGCACACACAGGTTGGCTTGTCCTTATATCCTGCAGAAATGCGATATGGACACCTACAAACGCTGATGCAATTATTGACAAGCAAACCAAACAATTCAAAAAAGAAGCTTTCAACACTTTCTTCTGTTGTGTAACTTTTTTTTTTTTGTAATTTTCTCTTCCATTTGATTTCTCATTACTCCAAAAGAAACAGAATAAGAGGCACAGATAATAATGGAAGCTGTTTTGTTCTGGCCTGCAGCTCTGATGGCCATTTTCTGCAGTTCCTAAAGAAACTCATTCCATACTACGCTCCATTCAGCAAAATGGCCCATCATCATGATGCAGTGTATAACCCTTGCCCCAAAATTCTCTTTCAGTTCCATAGAAACCTGGTTTTCTGATCAAAAAGCCCCTGGAGGCAGTGAAAATGTGCCTAATGTAAAGCACTGTTGCCACTAAACCACAGCAGAGAACATAAAAATAGACCAGGAAGCTGAACATCCGTATTGGTAGGAAACTTTGCAATTTAGACATACAATATTTAAAAGATGTTACAAATTAATTAGGTACTGTTAAGTCTCTACGCTGTGCTGTGCCACTTACAGTTAGCGCTATTTAAAAATTCCAGCTGTAGGTTTTGTTAGTAGTTAAATTTGTCTTTAAACTAATGCTCATTACAAATTCACCCCAAACTCAGGTACTGCTACTAAAAACAACGGCAATTTACCTATTCGGCATTATTAGCTGTTTTAGAGCTGAAGAATTTGACCACATATGAAAGCTGTTAAGTCACAAAATGCGCATGCTGTCATGTGACTTACAGAGCAGAACAGCTTGTCACAATTAAACGTGGTGATGCTAATTAAGACAACAAATCTACTGCAGTTACTGCTCAATCCAAGCCATGTTAACATCTACAGTTTGTCATGTTGATTTTTAAATTTCCTTGGAAAGTAATCCTTGACTTTAATCATACATTAGGATGCTGTTATTCCTTTTTTTGGGGGGGGTGGGGGTGGGGGGGGTCTCATTTTAGGAGTCAGATAGGCAGGAAGACGAGATGAAAAAGCTGAGTGCAGCCTGTTTAAAGAGTTTTAAAAAATATTTTCTGATTTTTACTCTTCACTCTGAGCAAAGACCAAAAGTCATGTTCATCTGTCCTCACTAAATTCAGCTGTTGTGGCATTTGAATGCAGCCGGTAAATGTTACTTTGGAGGACACCAGCGCTGGGGTTCTGTTGCAGTGGTTTATTGTCAACGACAACTTTAGTGAAATTTGCATCAAAGTTTAGCATCGCTTTTGTTTGCACTGACGTCGCAGCAGTTCTTCTCAACACATCATGCTATGGCAGTTACACACACCGAGGTTCTTGCTTTTGCTTTCAGAGAACAAGACAGTCCCCACTTTGGGCCACAGGCAGGCTCTGTGTAATCCGTTTAACAACACTCCATCTCATTCAGTAAAACTGAAAACATCTTTGTGGAACTCTTAGTTTACATTCTAACAAGAGCTATATAGCCAAATATCACTTTCTCCAAAATATCAGTTTCCATTTCATCATCAAATGGTTTCTTAATTAGCAACTTTCCATACATCTCCAGTCACATCGGACATAAAACTGGAAGATGGCTTGCAATGCTCCTGGCAAGTTTTGGTGGAAAGATAAGCTCCCATGACACTGCCATCTAGTGGCCGGAACTTACAACGTAACTGGCATAATTTTACACGTTAGTCAACAAAATAATACTGTACATACTGCAGCAATAGACAAATCACAAGCCACAAATATCACTTCTTAAAATAAACACCACTGGTTTGACAGGAGGGGCATCTCCTTTGAAGGATTATATATAAAAAATCACAGGCGCTAGGAGAACATAAGCCAAGTCAGTTTTAGGTAGAGTGAGATGCACATTTCTTACTTATTCTGTTTAATAACAGTTGTCATGATTCAGTTTGACATGGTGTACATAATACGAGTTGAAGAATTTGTTATTTTTTTTGCACAAAAAGTGAATATTATAAAATTTCACAAAAATTCCGATAGGTGCATTCACATTTCATTATTGCAGATAGTGAGACGGGACGCTGATGGCCAGCGACGGCTCCAGAAATGCCTATAATGGATCTCTGTGCCATCAAACGAGTCCTGAACACAGGGTTACGGAGTGTGTTTTTAAAGTTTTAAACATTTACCATGAAACTGAAACGTTTAACCAGGGATCCATACCATGGTGTAAATTCTCAGTTTGACAATCCAATATGATAGCTTCATTTTCTGTACCGCTTAATCCAATTGGATGGCGGGTGGGCTGGAGCCTATCCCAGCATTGTTAGGCAAGGGTCCATCCTGGACAGGTCGCCAGTCCATCCCAAGGCCACACAGAGAGACAGACAACCATTCACACACACAGTCACCCCTAGGTGGAATTTAGAGTGTCCAATTAACACACACACACGTCTTTGGACAGTGGGAGGAAGCTGGAGAACCTGGTGAGAACCCACACATATATAAGGGAGAACATACAAACTCCACACAGAAAGGCCACAGTTTCAAACCCCTCCTCAGCCCAACCCAGCAGCCCCCTCTGGCTCCAACTCTGCCCGGGACTCAAACCAGCGACCTCCTTGCTGTGAGGCTGCCGTGCTAACCGCCACACCACCGTGCAGCCCAATATTATAGCTTATGACTTTTAGATCAATGTTTGCTGATATTTCAAATTCAGTCACAAGCTATTTTTGATTCAGTTTGATATAATATCCAACAACTGACATGAAACAATAGAACAGCTAATGTAGATTATCATGAAATACTTTTACTCCTGAGGTCAGGTGTTTAAATTAATCTATTTAAATAAAGAACTATGTGTTCCTATTATAAAGGCAGACTAGTAATAAAGGGAAATGTCATCCCAGGTGAACTGAAAATGCAGCCATTCCTTAAAATGTTTGATAAATGGTCATTGTATTAATTTCTGAATAATGTTTGCTTTTTGGGTCAATACCAATGTGGATCGATGTTTATTACACCCCTAATTATCAGCTCCGGTTCTGTCGTGAGTTTGGCTTGAAACTTGCACAACACTTATAAAATGTACCCCAAAGGTTCATTTCATGCCTATTGCAATTAAACTAAATGAAAATCTCAGTAAGCATGCATTATTTGTCTCTGGGCTTGTGATGGTGAACTTGTAGAGCAGGAGATGAAGCCTGAACCACTGCATGTTTTAGTCCATGATATCCACTCTGTGACATGGCGGAGTAAATCTTGTCAGATCACAGTATTACACAGGCATAAAAACAGAGTCTCTGATCTCTTTCACGTAAGAATTTGATGCTGCATTGCCAAATCATGCTCAAGTCTGTCCTTTAATCATAGGGCTTTGTCAACAAATCTAATGGTATTTAACCTTTATGAGCATTTATTGAGCAAGAAATTAAATCAAGTTAGATTTTTTTGCACCAGAATGTTTTTGTGATTTAGAAAAAAGAAAATGGGGAGAATAAGAGCAGTCTTGCACTGTTATGCTGAAACAGTTTTAACTCCGCTCATTAAGCAGAGAAACAACAAAGTTGGGCAACACTGTTTCATGTTTTTTCTGTGAACAGATGGGGGACACAGCCTACTGTACCATGAATCTATGCCCATCTAACTTCCTAACAACTGCTAGGTTACCCTAAAAGTACAGCTTTCGCCACCTGCTACCAGCAGAACAAAGACAACTGGGCACAGCAGAGGCTTTGTGAAAGTGAGCCAAACTTGTGATGTGATGCAGCTGTTAGGGTGGATCCGCTTGCAAGGCTCTCAGGGCCTTGTTTGGACGTGCAAGAACTGCCCAACTGTACCTTTCCTGGCTTTTCACAGGCAGTTGATGAAATTTAGTCCAACAGAAAATGAAGGTTTGAAGGTGAATTTCATGAGACACGAACACAGAAAAATAAGAGCTTACTATTGCACAAGAACTGCTTCCTTACTCTGGTGGTTGTGAATTAGTAAACCTGCTGTTACTGCAGGTATAGTGAATTATTTGCAGGAACTCAGTCCTACAGTATTTTCAGATTTAACAGAGGTAGCTTTTGGGTACATTTTGTTCAAGTGAGTAATACAGGAAGAAGAAATGCTATTGAACAAAGTGGGTTCATGAGACCACAGGAATAACAGTGAAATGGCAATAGATCCATCTCTTAAAGTTTTTAATCTAACATCCTAAATTTTTATTTCCTTATTTTGAGTTCATCCTCTTGCTGAAACCTTTCTAGTGCTGTCAATCTTTAGAAAAATGTGTGACTAATAGATCTGAATACGGAACATTTGGCCCTGTTTCCTCCTAAAGCAAAAGTTCTAACATGTGATAGCAGGTTACAGCCTT
The DNA here is from genome assembly GCA_037177115.1 of Craterocephalus stercusmuscarum. Lineage (NCBI taxonomy): Eukaryota > Metazoa > Chordata > Actinopteri > Atheriniformes > Atherinidae > Craterocephalus > Craterocephalus stercusmuscarum. The sequence continues at coordinate 3,054,698 of JBBDHI010000014.1, forward strand.
ATGAAAACAACAGCAGCAGCAGTTGCTAGCTGGTAACTCCACATCTTACTGGATTCACTCTCCTCATGCTGCAAATTAATTTCCTCCTGATTACCATCACGTCTCCTAATCCTTGTCCTTTCCTCGTCCCTTTCATGTCCAGGAGGATTGTAATTATAAGGCTCTT
>JBBDHI010000014.1:3056368-3066410 GCA_037177115.1 Craterocephalus stercusmuscarum
GATTCTACTTGCTACTGCTCTGCACATATAGATGTAATATTTTTTGTAATGATGCAATTTACCTGCTACACTTGTTTTGTTTGAGCTGGGAAGCAAACATAACATACTTTAACTTGCTGTTATAGATTCTGATGAGACACTTACCAATTAAATAAGAGATGATAAACACAGTTATCCATCTTTATGTGATTTTAAAATACAATAGAAGTGGTATATGACCTCTTTTAGAACATACATACTGAGCCCTTGTTGATACCCACCTCTCAGTCCCTCAGCGGGAGCTGTCAGATTCCAGTCAGAGCTGCTAGGCATGTGTTTCTAAATGGAAGTAAGTGTAATTACAGGATGACGAAGGCAGGTAGCAGCCAGCAAGGCAATCATTTTCCCTGATTGAGACAGAAAGTTGAGGTCTGAGAGGCCATCAGAGTGTGAGCCCACGGCAAGTCCAATATGACACCTCAATAAACTCGGCTGAAATTAGAAACTTCTCATTCTGCTCTGCAAGGCTCTTGTACGCGGACGTGGCGCTTTCATTGACAGGTAGTGCCTGGCAATGCAGCGATGATATCTTTTTTAATGTCAATAAGGCTTTCCCATGTTTCTGTTTCCGCTCCCTGCTGCAACATTAATCACTCTGAAATGGGGCAAAGCTGAGCCAAGTTCTTCCACGCGTAGGAGGTAATTGAATTTATTTATTTATCCAAGCAATAACGGGACGTATTTCCCAGGTGAGATGTGAGGGATGCATTTCACCAAGCAGAGCGCGAGATTTAATGTGCATGAGCACCATCACAGGGATGCCACCAAAATTCATACATTAGAATGAACATAAATTCCAAATTAAATTAGGTTTTCTGCACCCTGTGAGTCACTGCAATAAAGAAATGCTTTGTAACTAATTAATCATGACTTGTCTTTGTCTCAGAAGAATAAGTACACCTTAGGCAGTATAAATCATTTCAGACTGACACTGATCACACTAATCCTTTTATGTATTCCATATCCAATCCAACCACTAGCAGTCAGACTCTTTGTAGATGTGGTGCACATAACAGCAATGTAAAAGATAGGAAAACACAAGGAATTACAAAGAGGGGGGTTAAATATAAAGCTTTTCACTGCAGGGGGAATCCATTAGACAGCAGGAAAACATGGTGGAGAGAGGAAGGAGAGTCCATCTGGTCCTCTTCATTAGCAAACTTTGTAAAGTAGTTACACAGACATACAGCTCCAACTCAGAGAGCTTTATCATCCAACTATCACACAGTCTTCAGCCATATTCATCTGTTTATAGTCATATTTTTATCTGTTACACTATAAAATGACGATGAAAGGCATTTTATGCAAATTAAGGACTTATAATAAGCATTGCAATTCAAATAAAAAATAACAAAAGAGTCTGGATTACTTAGAGTACCTGAAACATTGTTGCTGGGATTAAAAAGCCTTGTAACCTTTTCTAAGGGCAAAAAATAAAGGCTGGTCGTTGCCATCGCTTTCAAACGGCTGTGTCCTTTAAACCTCCCGGAGCCACATACAATGAAAGATAAAAGCCACAAACCTGGCGAAGTCTGTGGGCTTTAATCCGAACGGTGAAAATCTTTCCAAATATAATGCTTTCTTTTTGTCGGTGGGAATCAGAGAGAAACACAGAGTCCAACAGCGCTGGGCATTTCTCTTTGGCAGGGAAATTAATTTTTCATGGTAATATGTCTAATGTTTAGGAAAGTTCTGTAAGCAGATTAAAAGGTGCACTTAGCCGAGCATGGGTAGCAAGCGTGTGGATGTGGCTGACTCAGTGGGATGCGAGAGGTGCAGAGAACTCGGTAGTGTCAAGCATCAGCCTCCCCAGGCGACATATTCTCTACATTAACCCCGTGCTGTGAGACGTACTGCAGATCCTGAGCCCTTTAATTAATGAAGAATGACAGAGCGCGAGACAGGGGAAAAGGAAAGAAGATATCGTAAGAGCAGTTTAGACTAAAGGAAAAGTTCAGAGCCAATGAGGAATCGCCATATACTGGTTAAAAAAAACCTGATCTCACCCGAGAGGATCCGCTTTTGGTTAAATATATTTGTTAAATACAACAAACATCTTATGAAAAAGGAGGCTGTTCACTGATTTTTCAAAAGTAACATTGAGTCTAAAAGTAATTTGTTTTTCACATGGCAGTTTTAAATCAATATTACTCTTCCAAAGACAGTCATATACTGTACATTGGTGTAGGTTTGTCAAAAAGTCCGCTGGGTTATGGTGCAGAATTGGGATTACATTAATAGAAATCAAAAAGAATTTCTTTCATTCTTGTCTGAATAAGGATCAGGAGGCTGAATCTACAAAACAGACTTGCAATACATTTTTACCTCAAGAGATTTATCCTATGAAGCATATTTAAAATGTTACTTATAAATCTGAACATCTACATCAATGATTTAACAAGTTTTCAAACAACCATCCAGGTTGTATACACTCAGGACAAATTATTAGGTGCACTTTGCTACTACTGGTCCACTTTTAGTTCCAGATCTGTCTTTTTTCTTCTCTTTAGCCTCAGATTCCTGGTCATAGCCGACAGGAGGGGCACCTAGTGTGGTCCTCTGCTGCTCAACGTTGGACATGGGTGTTCAGTAGGAATGTAATGTTGCATCAAAAATCGATTTAAAATGGATTGAAACTGGTTCAGATGGCAATGGATGCAGAAAAAGGAAAATCGACTTGCATGCAATGCTTCAATGCAATCAATGCAGATGACATTCAAAACAAATAAAACCTCTATTGTTATAAATATTGTTGATATTGTGATCATTTCCATATCTTTTTTTTTATTTATTTTTTTTATTTCCATATCTATAATAATTTATTTGTACAGTGTTAAGTTTTGTTAGTACAACAGGCAATCGAAGGTCACGGTCTTAAAGAAGGGAAAAAATGCAAATATAAGAAAAAGACAATTCATTTGGCCATAAAAAAACTAAATTAATTTTGTTGGGGGGAAAAAGAAAACGCAAAAAATCCCGAAATCAAGAACTTAAAATCAATAATCAAATTGAATCATGGCTTGAGTGAATCGTTACATCCCTAGTGTTCGGAGATTCTACAGTATTCTGCACACCTTGGTAGGAACTAGTGCTTCCTAACCTTCCTGTTGCCTTCCTATCATCTCCAGCCAGTCTGCACATTCTCCTCTGGCATCAACAAGACATTCTGATCCAGACAACTGCTGCTCACTGGATATTTTTTCCTCTTCAAACCATTCTCTGTAAAACTTAGAGATGTTTGTGGGTGAAAATCCCAGATCAGCAGCTTTTCTGAAATACTCAGGCCAACAACCATGCCACTTTCTTCCTCATTCTGCTTCTTAACTTTAAAATGTCACCTTGACCACTGCCTCTTGCCAGGAGGAGATTTAATTCATGACATTTTCAGAATAAAATGTAATTTTTTTGTGCCAAATCATGACTTGTGTGAGATTCTAACGTTGCATTAGAGCTGACAGCAAATGTGGCAAGCGCCATTACGAAGCGCTTCCTTGAGAACAAACAACGCACTCATTGTAAGGATGCTGGAGGGAGGCAGAAGAAGGTCACTGATTATGAAACAGGAGTTTGAAGGGACGGTGCAGCAGCAGTTTTTTTTTCTTTTCTCACCATTTATGGTTATCACAACTTTGTCAGAGCTGAGCAACAGTTTCCTGATTGATTTAAGGTGCTTTAAATAGCATCAGTAGGAGATGGTGCTACTTATCTCATTTCCCCATTTGTGCATCATTGATTTTTTTGTGTTGGAGTCTCTTTCAACAGAAACCTGAGCAGAGGAGTTGATAGACATAGGGAGAGAGTGGTGAGGGTTTTAACAGATTTTTAACCAGCTGATACAGCCTTCCTTCAGATTTGTTATGTTAAACAAATGAACACGTTGTTTAACCATTATATCATCACACAGATTAACTTTAAGTGGGTTTGTGATGAGAAATATATTTCAAAGAGGTACAATGGCAGATTTCCTCAGTGAGACGGCCCTTTTTGATGGCGAATTCAACATGCACCTTGCATGTACTCTGAGACTTCTCCAGGCAGGTCCTAAGTTGACTCTTGATTCTCTTGCTCTGTCCCCTTGTCCTACTGTCTTTTTGCATTTCGATGCTGACTCAGTCACAGAGCACCTTCAAAACAGCCAGCGAGTTGACATCCAGCAGCTAACATGTGACCTGGCTTGTAAATGGAAACTGAGATGCAACATCAGGCAACTGGAATGTCATCACGCCATCAAACAAGTCAAGAACGCAGAGCATTTTAAGGTCAGAAAGTTACATAGCGTGACTTTAATTTCTTTTGAAAACACATCAAATAGATTCTGCCAAAAACACGTCCATTTAAGAGATATCTTTGCCTCGTTTTCTCCAGAAAGCCTCCGCTCTCCTTTGATTTGCAGGAGCATTTTGAGAATCAAGATGTCCTTCATAATCTTTTCCTGAGATTGATTTTCAGGCCACAGACACAAAGACGGGGGAGAGAGGAGACATCAGGAAGTCACCTCTGCGATGCATCGACAGGAGACTTCAGACTGGTTCAAGCTACAAGATGCATATTTCTGAAATGTTAATATAGGTCACGATACCTTGAACAAACAACCTTCTGTGTTGTGTTTTTTCTACGAGGACAGTCTCAGATGATCTTATCTCTAAAGAGTGTAGACTTGACTCATATCATTTTCCTGCTGGTTTTACACGGATATTGCAATTTGGATCATGTAATCAAGCCTGTGAGGTTTAAAACTCATTTTAAGGAAAGTATCAGTCGAAAGCTTGAGAAATTAATTACCAGATACAAAGTGGTATTTATGGCTCTTCCCGTCGTTGCTTTATTTTTAATTACAGCCACAGCTCCCTGTCCCTCTGCCCTATCTCACACACTGCAGCTTTGACACACTCCCACACTGACAGTTTGATTTTCCTTGTTAACCCACTATTTAGATCACAGAGGAGTGTGCATTGCCAGGCTTCTGTCTCCTCTACCATCTCATCTGCAAAGAAGTTTTCTCTCCTCTTCTGGTGCAGGGCCATTAGTGAGTCATTTCCGTTGGCAGTGGATGACTAGAAAATACCACAAAAGATGGAATCATAAAAGTCCAGGAAAAAGTTTGTGAATGATTGTAGAACAAAGTTAAACCGAGAATAATTGTAAAAATGAGGATGCTGACGTAAGGACGCACAAAGATAATAAAATGGCAATCAGACAAAATGCTTTTGTAAGAATTTCTGAGGATTCCCAGAGGGAGCAACACCAGTAAGAATGGAGGGTGATTTTTAAAGTACCGAATCGGTTTGGAAGAATCCTGAAATCAATGTAGCCTGAGGATCAGAGAGAAAATGGGTGCCAAACATTCGAATGTCTACTGTAGATTGCTGTCTAAAGAGGAGTGCACATTCTTTGACTGTTCTGATCAATACTACTTTAACGAGAAAAAAAAACACATCAAATGCTCTTCCTGGATAAAAAAAATGAACCACAAAAGTCCCACTACAGCCACATGTAAAGACTTCATCAAGTGAAGTCTAATTTTTCATTTATTTATTCAATTCTTAATCCTCACCTCCACCTTACAGTATTGCCCCCAAGCCTGCACCATTGTATAACCAGACAACCGCATATTATTGCATTGCTGTGTGTGACACTGAAAGCCCCCCCTTCTTGACCCCCCTCTAGAGTGCTGCACCAAAAGGTGTCCCAAGAGATAGCAGGTGGAAGAAATGCAACATTTTAAATATTGGCTAGCTGTGTATGAGTCAAGGTCAAAAGTACTCAAAAGCATCATTATTCATAGCTTAAGTTGCAGGGGCATGCTATCAAAGAGCAATGAGTTGGGTGCAGCCATGTGAAAAGTACGAACTTGACGGTTTTTCATTTTTTCCTCACCATTTCGCGGCGTGAATGAGGAATTCACGCCCTGTGAGCAATTGAACATATCTATACAAATGTGAGGAGACAGATTTGCCGTGCACTACCAGCAAGGTTATGTTAAGAAAAAACACAGAGGGTGGCCAATGCAGACACGATTTGTCTGATGTGTCGGGAGAGAAGCACTTCTCAGATCACATAATGAAGAAGCACCTTCCCTCTAACCCACACCCACTCTCATATACAAACACACTCACGCACACGCGCACAAATTGCCCAAAACACTACATCAGCTATCCACCAGCTGTCATGATTGTAGACAACCAGGCTGTGGCATCTATTCAAAATCAATTCAAAATGATCCCTGACACCTTTATTGAATTTTACATCAGCAGAGGGGACAATTAAGATGATGAGTTTTGGTGGGTGGACAGTTGAAGAAAACCATGTCCAAACTGCCTTGCATGCCTCGCCTGATGGGAAGTGTGTGGGATTGTGCAAGTAGGTGGTCGGCATAGGCGCTTTTTTTGGAACAGTGGGTGGGGGGCTCGGTCTGGCAGTGGGATGAAGTGTGCGCAGGAAAGCAAATCAGAAATAAAAATTGAGACATGGTTTCTCTTTTCATTATTCGAATGAAAAGAGACACCCCCCCATAAATGTACTGAAAACTAGTGGTGCCAAGTCTGGTTCCTCAGAGCCCAGGGCTTGACATATATTTACTGTATATGCAGTGTGGGATCATCTTGACATAGAATGGAATAAAAAGTAGCAAACTTCCAAAGAAGAGATGCGGGAAGTCTGTTAGGAATGCTGGAGAATTTTTCCAAAAGACTAATTAAAGAAATTACGAGAAAGTTTGTCAAAGAGGGAGAATGGACAAAATTTTACTTTAAAGCTTTGAAATATTTAAAGCTTTAAACATTTGTCTTTGCACTTGTTTTCCATAAATTGCTTCACCCATTTCCAGTTTTTCTGGGATGAAACTAAAAGAGAATTACCTAAAACACATAAGAAAATGTGAAAGAAGAAGGATAAACATGTACATTGAAGCTGGAACAAAACCTCTTGCATTTCCTTTATGAAACATCTGTCAAACAATATTGTTAATTGTAGTGCATAGAAATAAGATGCTACACTGAACTTAAATTGAAAATTATCATTGGCATGCAAACAATAGAATTAGTTGTATTTAAATAGCAGATAAGGCCACTGTAATAGGCATATTCCCGTAATATTGTGTGTCAACTGGTTGTCATGTCTTGGATAGAAATCGAGGACAAGATGAAGCTCTGAAAGCAGTGACACAAACATAAAGTGCTAGCCTTGCTTTAATGGTATGCTCATGAATAGGCAGAGAAAATGGCAACGTAAGAGGCAGTTAAGTGGCATCTCTTACTGGAAGCCTGAGGCAGAGGACAAGGAGCAGAGCAGTGGAAAACAAAGGAAGTCTTTGTCCTGAAACAGGGATTTTTGTGTCCAGAGGACAACTCCTGGCCTCAAGGCCCTGATTTTACTCCATTAGGTGAAGTGACCTGGACTTGATCAGGGCAAACATGCTGAAAGGATGCACTGAGAAAGACAGAGTGAAGAAAAGAGCTTTTTTTCCTCCACGTTGGGAAGAGGATCATCAGACCGAACACAGTGGCTGCTGGCTGATGAGCTGGCCTGAAGGGAATTATGTCAACTGTGTATGCAAGTATGTGTGTTGTTAATAGGTTAGCCTCTTGAGGGTGGTTTGTACAGATGTCTGACTACTTGTATCCCACCTACCTTGAAAGGGAGTGTTCATGTTAGGCATGAGGAAACAGAGATGGAAAAACTCTACAAGGAATAAAAGTCATGTCTCAAACAGCATTTGGGAGTAATTGCTATTCCTTCTGTCTTTTTGTTTCTAATATCATGATACTGATGAGTTTGTGGAAGAGATGCAAGTGTAGGACTGTAAATAGATTGTAATTATTTGTACAGCCTTCCACGCTGTGTGGTTGAGTAGCCTTATGTGACAGGCACAGCTGTAAGGGTGTCAGTGGGTGTTTTGGACTGGTGGGAGGCAGCTTAAAGGGCCCCACAAGCACACATACCAACACACACACACTTCTCTCTCAGTGGCCAAGCCTCTAGCCTTTTCAACCCGCTCTGATTAATAGGTCTCGTCAGGTACCGTCCGTAGCCACTCACACCAATTAAGCCATTAGGCCTTTCCACATGGCTTGCTGCTCTTAAACAAACAGCAGGACTACTGGGCCCGTCCTCTCTCACTCCCAGCAGTCCCCCGGTCTCTCACCCAATCAGTGTCCCGCTGTGGGAGCCCTGTGCTTGTCCTCAATGTAGAGGAACTGGAAGAGAGACGGTCTTCAGCTGAGCCCGTTAGCCTCCTGCCGTGAAGCCCAGCACAGAAAAATAGAGCAATCAAAGCAAAGTGTCAAACAATCCCTGCGTAACCGACAACCCTCCGCAGAGATCTCCTCCTGCCCCGTGGGCGTCCACCTGCAGGACGCCACTGCAGGACAAAGCCTGGCAGGGCCTGAACCCAAGTCTTAATTGGATCGAGCACTAACTGGCTTTAGCAGAGCATCGAGGGAGAAAGGACATTACCAGCTTGACTTGATTGAATGCCTTTAACCCTGATTCTCAACAGGCCCTTTAAAGTTAATTGTCTCCGAACCCCTGCTGCCTACGTCAAGAAACTCTTCAAATCCTGATTGAATATATTATCCTCCTACTGAAGTGGACAATAAAATAATCTTGCCCACAATGGAGTGTCAACAGAAACACCTAGCTCGTGCAACTCGTCCCCTGCTCTGTGACATACCCTAATGAGATTAGCCATGGATATCAGCTAGGCGCACTCCCAAATACAAGAGAGAGGGAGAGAGACGAGCTGTTAATGCGCAGTGATTTGTCCTGTGGATCCGAGCATGTTTCTGTGTGTGTCGAGGAGGTGGCTGCTCGCCTGCGGTCTTTATGTGGCTGCGCCGGTGGTGTTTGTAGCCATCGCGTCATGTTAGTTTGCTAGTCAATCAAGTGGCGGGGGCCCGTGTCTCATCAAGGTGCCATGTGTGATTGCCAACGCTTGAATGCACAGAAATTTGCACCTCCCCAGTGAGACACCCCGCTGAGAGGGAAGGACTCATCTGTCACACAGACCACTGTGCCGATCCACAATGACAGATGTGCAGACTGACTCAAACGGATGACATCGCTGTACACAAGACTGAGCAGTAAATACATACAGGGACGCTGACACATGGCTATAAAAACTCATGGTCTATGTTTGCTGATAATATATCGCGCTGAATATCAATTGCTTTCTTTAGAGGCCTCAAAACATAAGTTGATCGTTTACAAACCCCAATAAATCCCTGAATAGTGTGACTGTTTACACTGCTTCAGGACTGGATGGGAAACGACACTGAGGCTTTGTTTTATGTTTTATCACAAAAGCAAAGCAGCTTTCCATGTAATATTTTTAAGAAAAGTACTTGTGCTGCTGCTCTGTACCTTTCCTGTCAGAAATAATTTTCCTTTGTTGAACTCAGTCACATTTTCATCCATTTCTCTCCCTGGTGCAGTGCCACCAGGCTTTTGGAACTTTGTCAAGTCTTCTGACCTGTAACAGAATAAAAAAGGCAGAAGGCAGAGTTACTGCAGCACTCAGGATCGGGGAATTTAGCTGAGAAAGGAGACGAGTGAGAATGGAGTAAAGGATGGAGAGAGAAAGAGGAGCCATACAACTACAGAGCGTCAAGGAGGTTTTTTTCTCCCCATTTCATTTCTCTGTCACCGCAGTCCCATATTGTCCCCAGAAAATGTCACTCTGCCCTTGGGAAGCAGAGCTGCGAGGCGAGACTCATCTGTCTGACTGCATTTACCGAGATGTTCTGTGGCCAGATCCCGGGGAGCCTGGGAGGCGTCCCACTGCACTTTGTCTGCCCAACAACACCCCTCACACCCATTGTTTCCCACACAAAGCCACACAATGATATTTCCATTGAAAAGTGAATGTTTACCCTAATTTCATATTCATATGTACTTTAGAAAAAGTCTGGAGCCACCAGAATATATTGCAAGGAAAATAGGAAATAGGCACACATATTTATTAAAATGTGTGCAAACATGAATGGAAATGCAGTAAATAATGAAC
>JBBDHI010000014.1:3409363-3431608 GCA_037177115.1 Craterocephalus stercusmuscarum
CTATCTATCTATCTATCTATCTATCTATCTATCTATCTATCTATCTATCTATCTATCTATCTATCTATCTATCTACAAGTTTATGTAATGCCAATATTCAACTTTATTCAGCTCTTTATCAAATGCAGACCAACCCAAAGTGCTTTAAAGGGCAAAAAAGAACATGAAACAAATTAAGTAAAACAATTACAAACAGTAAAGATTACAATAATAAAATAATAATAGTAAAATCAAGTTGTAAATAGCAATGAATAATAACAGAGATTGGGGCATGTTGCAAAATATTATGAGCTACCTGGGTGGCCAAGGGGAGTGGCTGATGAAACTTCAGCAGTAAACTTCATGAGGAAAAAACCATCTTGGGTTCATGCTGTGTGCAGTAACAAAAGTGAAAAAAACAAGGGTAATAATGACTTAACTTTGTTTGTTTTTTATTCCATAAAATCCCAACTTTTTCTGACTAGCAGATGTATAAGTCTTAAAATATTAATGGACAGTTGTTTAGACGCTGTTTACTCTCCCTAGATCTGCACCTGAAATTATCTCTACCTCAGGGCTACGAGTCCAACCTGCATCCTCTCCTAATCATCGTGTAAGTACAGCTGAACAGGCATGCTAAAGGACAGCTAAGAGCTGTTAGCGTCCTGTGATCCATGGCCTCGTAGTCTTTCGCCCTCCAAAACCTGTGACTATCACCACTTTTTCCTACCCTGCTTGTCTCGACCCTCAGGGATGGCATTCCAGGAAGGCAGGCGGTGACGGAGGAATTCACCCTTGACTGGCCTCAGGTTCTCTGCAGCACATACAACGTGGCCTTGGCATGGGTCGACGGCAGGAGCGGGGTCGGGCGTGGACAGAAGACCCCCACTGCGGATCCACGGAAACTCGGCTCGCTGAGAGTCAAAGATTATCTGGGAGTTGCAGAGTCAGTGCAGTTACACAGAATCATAGTTATATGCCTGGAACATGGAATAGCTGAAGAGCTTTGTGATCTTTCACAGGTTGTTGATGCGACTCCCATATATTGATGATCGTCGGATAGCCTTATTTGGAAAGGTCGTAGCATTTTTAGATGTGCAACCTTAAAGTAATCAAAGCTAAAGCACCCTTTGATATATTTCTGTTTCTGCTTACAGGCCTTTGGTGGTTATTTAACTCTTAAAATGTTAGCTGCAACAGATAAGCTCTTCCAGTGCACCGCTGCTGTGGCACCAATAACTGACTTCCGGCTCTATAGTAAGTTGAGATCAGGGCATTCAGATCATAGAGACTGCACTAAAACTCAGTTGTGGATTAATTACATTATTCCACTTTTTTTCAGGCGCTGCCTTTTCAGAAAGGTATCTCGGACTTCCGGCAAAGGAGGAGCACGCTTACTCGGTGAGGCTGGAAAGCTAATGCTCTCACTTCAGTCATTTAGCTGGCTTTACAGGAGTGGATCTACACACATAGTTTCAAGCTAATCCCACAAATACAATTGTATTATTCAAAGTTGTGTTCCCTAAGGAAGATTTTAAGTGACTGGGGAATCTGCTACTGTGGGACGGTAGTTTAACATGAATGTGGAAAAGCTCTTTGACACAGCCTGCCAGGTTAAAGTCCTGGCATATGGTCGTTATCTACTTGTCGTCCCCCTCTTTTTCTCTGACTCCTTTCATGTATTTTTTTTTAAATAAGGGATACTCGTGTCCACAAAAAGTACCCAAAGTTGCTGAAGGCAAAACCCTCAGATGTAAACAAACTCCCCTAGTTCCCTAGACACCCAGAGGTCCTGTACCCATGATGAGTCTGAGGTGTTTTGTCTGCCTGAGAGAGACCTACAATGTTTATTTAGTTACTGTTGCCTATGACTGGGCAATATATCAAGATTTTGAAGTCGAATTAATCAAGACTTTGTCACACAAGGCATGGAATGAGGGAATATCGTTTATATCAAGTTAGCTAGTTTTGAGTTAAAACTATCTTTTTTTTAGCATTTTTCACAACTGTCTCCTTGTTATGATCGTTAAAAGTTATTCTTTATCATTTGAATACAAATTTACTTTAATTCAGTAAAATATTTTAATGCATATATGCTTTTGATCCTTAATAAAAGTGCAATTAGCAGTCAAAGCTGCAATTTTGAACCGTCTTCTCAGTTACTTGTCCCAAAAAAATTATAACGAGATATATATCCTATATCATGATTAAGAAAAAAATGATTGAGATATGAAATTAGGTTCATATTGCCCAGCTCTTAATGTTGCCAAAACAATACAGCATGTAAAACTATAATGAACCTATAAATTAGGATTTGTTGCAGGGTTGTTAATATAGGCTGAGGTGAACTCAATAAAGCATACATAGTAGTAATTAACATTTTTTTTCAGACTGCATCTGTGCTTGAAGACGTTAACAAGCTTAAAGAAGAGAACTTCCTAATTCTACATGGAACTGCAGATGGTGAGGTTTTTCTCGGTTTATGTATGGTTTTAGAGTTTATTCTTGGGTTCTTAATATTGTAGTTCACATGTTTGTGTGTTATGCATGCTTGTGTGGTCTTCCAAAGCTAGGGTACATTTCCAGCACAGCGCCGAACTGCTTAATCGACTGGTGAAGGTGGAGGCCAACTACTCACTGCAGCTGTATCCAGATGAGGGCCACATCCTACGAGAGACCCGCAGCATCCAGCACTTCCAGCGAACTGTGGTGAATTACCTCCAAACCTGCCTGAAGCACAGCGCCATTCTAGATTCCCTAGAGGAAGAGGAGGAGGAGGAAGATGACTGAGGCCAGAGGACCCCCCTTTACTTCTTCTGGAAGGACTCTCAAGAGGACTGTATGCTACGTTACACTTTACCTTGGGTCAAGTTACCAGGCACAAGAGTAGAGGAGTGGGGACCAAAAACATAACTTCACCTCCTGTAACTTCTGGAACAATTAATGTACTGTATGATGTGTTGCACACAATTATTTCTGCTACTCTTATTGTATATTTCAGGCCCGGTTTGTTTACAAAATTCACTTGAGATGATGTGGACTAGAAGGACACTGATTCTGCCAAAAGTTTACAAAGATTTTAAGCATGCATGTCGTAATGGCTGCATGTTTATTCTTGCATTTTGTCTGTTTTGCAGGTTTTAAATCCCGCTCACAAGGTTTAAAAGTGCAAAATGTTCTGACAGCCGGGAACACACTTGTAGACTTTGAAAATATTTGATTATGCTAGAAAAAAGACCCCGCCTTATGCATTTATTTATCGCTTTGATGCCTGAGAATCCACACAAGTTTATAAATGAACCAGCCACAGTATGACCATCAGAATGATGTATTCTCCAGTTTAGAAAACCAAATATTTGGGACAACTAGAATGCACTAGACTAGGTGATGTCAAAATCTGTTATTTTATTATTTTTATAGTGTGTTCCCGGCTTATATAAACTTGATTGAAGCATTAAGATCATTCTAAATGTGCCAAATACATTGTGTGGATTTTATCCACATCATTTTGTTTGCATTATGTGATTAGTAATGAGTATGCAACCCAGACTATTTATATCAGGCTCCAATTCAAGAGTGATTACCAGAACATGTAGGCGTCTTTGTGCTGTATTTGGATGTAACATTTCTGTTTTGATACATCGTGGCATTTTAACCATGAATTGTGTATTGCAGAATTAAATTATTTATTTGGACAAATGGTTCTTGCATTATGTTACAGTTCACAAAGTAACTGTATGGGCAAGACTATCAAATGGTTCGTGCAGACAGTTGGAGGTCAAGACCAAAGCAATGGCAATGGCTTGTCAGTTTGTCCTTTTACAGCAAATGTACATGCCCGGCAGGCCATTTGAGGTGATTATTTACAGGACCAAATATATAAATGAAGAAGCTGAGGTCATTGTCAATCACTAGTTATCTTTTTTGGTCTGCCTCTCTTTAAATTAGTTTATTAAAAGCTACAAACCAAATGTCCTTCAGGAGCACCTGTGTAGGGTGAGCATGACCAGTGAATCCACGTTAGATTAGCTTTATATAGGCAGTGAAAACGCGCGCGTGTACAGCTTGTAACCGCGTCACAAGGCTTTTGCTACTAGTGTGCGAAATGCTGGCGCTTATAAAGTCTAATCTTGATAGACCACCAGCTTCGACTGTCGTCACAGCATCAGTGGTGAACCCTATCCAATCAAAATGCAGTGAGAGAAGCTCTGACCAATGAGATCTTTTTCGCTTTTCCGGCTATCCAGCCTGTCGTCCAATCAAAATCGCTGGAAGTTGCAGGCCCAAATCCTTCTTCAACCTTCTACTTTCTGGAGGGGCACCTTCAACCAGGTCCGCGGTGCACTGGCAGTGGCTTCTTTTGCTGTAAAGAATAAGCGGAAATAACACCTGAACGTAGACACAATGTCCTTTCTTACTGTCAGCAGGCTAGCACCTAAACTCCTCAATTCAAAGGTAAGACTTGTGGAAACCGTCTTTGTGCCTTTAGTTTTTTTGTCAAAGCTACTAACGTTACATGTAAGCTAACTTGAAGCTAATGCGCTAAAAGCGGGCTAGTTAAAAGCTAGCTTAGCCATGTAAACCACATTGTGAAACGTATTTGGCCAAGTGTCTGGCTGGTGATATCTGAAGAAACGTGACGCGTTTTGACAGCAGTCTGCTTTACTGGATGCTTTATACGGTGATAGTTAAACGTGCCATTGTGCTGTTGTTGAACTTGTTTCTTGTTGGCTAATGTTAGCCTTTGAACGTTTGCTCTTTTGCCGGCCTGGCGAAGTCGCAGCCTGGTCGCGTTTCCTCCTCAGTGGTTACCAGACCATGTAACTTGGAGCATACGAATTCCTTTACCATGTTTTCTGTTTTAACTGTTGTTGTTATTATCCTTTTACAAACATTATGATCGCCTTTAAACTCTGTTCGTTTATAGTCTTTTCATAGCCCCCGTTGACCTTCACATCAAGATATCAAACAATTTCCATAAGGCAATTATAAATGTGTGCAACATACATTTTACGAATCCAGTATTTTAAGAATGCTGTATAAAGTTGTGTTTTTGTGTGCATTTATAGTTGTCCAACATAATAAAATGATCATTTATGTAATCTGAGATCTAGGACTTTATCATTTTGTCAATTGAAAATTTAAATTTTGTGTTTATAGTTGAGTGATTTATATTTTTCACCTTTTTAATATTCATCAACACTGCAATTTATACAAATAGTTGTCCTCCATGCTGAATGTATCCTTCCAGTGACTCCAGCCTACTGTCTTACTCCAGTGACCTCACATTGATGACCCCTCATATCTGTGTCATCTACCACTGAACTATTTACAATAACTTTTCCAAAGATACACACTTAGCCACATGATTTGTGGATTAAGTGTCCCATTTTGTCTGAACTTTAAACAGACTGAAGCATTTATATGTGTAGAGTTGACCTGTGGCACACTCTTTTGCCTCTTATCATTTGTTATCTCTGCTGCGTATGAGATTTTTTCTAGTAAGCTTTTTTTAAGTAGTTACATAACATCTTATGACTTTGGTATATAACAGGAGCCAGTGAATCTGTTTAATAGAAGGGTAGAATTAAAATTAGGCATGCAATGAATTCCTACTTAAGCTCTTTTTATTTTCTTATGTGACTTTTAAACTTGCCAGTTTTAAAATGTCAAAAACTCATTATTTTCACTTTTTAGATATCCTTAAAAATTTGATTTATTTTATCTTAAGACTTCTTTGTTTCTGAGTATCGTAAAGTGTCTTGTGTAAAGCTGCCTCTTACTAAAGTTAGATTGTACTATTAAGAGGCTGTGAAATAATATTTTATTGGACAATTGTTTAGAAGGGATAATAGAAAATACTGGGGATTGATGAGTCAAGTTTCATGTTTATCCTACATACCCAGCCTTTGCACCTCTTGTGCAGTGTGCTGGCTTGACTTGCTCTCCTTTCTTGGCTCGTGGAACTCTGGGATGACTAAGTGAAACTGGTGCTCCTGTATATAAGACCCTGAACTGTTTCATAATCTCTTTCTCAGCTGTATAAAGAGAGTTCAGTGATGTGGGAATCTACTTTTTGTTTTTGGGGAGCCTTGATGACTTGATCTTGTTCTCTTGTGGTCATTGGAAGGTAATCCCATTAGGAGATTTACTACCCATGACACTTCCCTCAGACACTACTCTCATTCATTGATGAATTTGACAGGCTGATAAAGGAATCTTATTTAAGTGCTCAACTTTCTTCTACCGTCAGTGTTTCCAGAGCAACACTAATTCTATACGGATGGTTTGCTGTCTTGGAGGGGTTTCTTATTAATATTGTAATAGACTGTCAGGACTGTAAATGATCACGATAGCAACAGGTAACCATATGAATCCATAAACCAGAATGAAAATATGTAGAGTAGTGAATGGTAAAACTGACATATTTGAACTTGAGAAGATTTTTAATGTATTTTTTTGCCAGCAGTTAAATTAATATTCATAATTATTTTGGATTAAGAACATGTTTCCACATCTGGTAAAGTGAACATTGAAATTCTAAATGGTTAGAATCTTCATAATATTTGCAAACAATACTGTCTGATTTTTTTTATTATTATTATTATTTCAAGTGAGATGTTGTCACAACCAATCAATTGTTTCAGCTGCTTTAAAATTTCTGCCAGGACTACAAGTAATAACTAAATTATGTTAAAGTCAACGAACCACATCAGGATGGAAAAGATAGAAATGGAAACTTCGATCAGTGTACATGCCTAATATTTACACTGGCTGCTTGCTCTAATGATAGTCATGGACTGTTTGGTCACTGGTCAGGGTCAATTTTTTAAAAAAAATTGTAAAATAACTTGTATATAATATGTTATACTTGTGTGTATTTGTATATATAAAGAATAAAATAACTTGTATACACTTTGCTATTTTTAGGTTTAATCAAATTTTACTTGAACTAATAGAACATGGCAAACTAATGATGTAAATATTTTCTCTGTCCTTTTTCTATTATTTATTTATACTGTATGGTTGCTTCAGTTTATACAAAAAATCCCTCTCTTTGTAATCCACAGAATGCCTCTTACTTATTTGTGGCTGCCAGAAATGCCAGTGCATCAACAACAGTAAGTGCACTTATTTGTCTGCATCTTTGTACTTTCTACTGACTTACGGACGCTGTTTTTACAACTGAAGTTACGTGTTTGTTTTTTTTCAGCAGTTATACGCATTGCTTTTTACTTTTGTAGTCACTTACATGTTCGCACAACAGGCCAACCTTTGTGCTGACTTTCATAAATCTTTACTGAAAGTCTGTTCCGACCACATCAGATGAATTATTCCTTGATGAATCATTCAATATTTCATAAACCAAATGTGCTCTTTACAGAATCTGAAGGATGTTCTGGCAGACCTCATCCCAAAAGAACAGACCAGGATCAAGAACTTTAAACAACAGTATGGCAAAACCAACATAGGTCAGATTAATGTTGACATGGTGAGTAAACCATATGTTGTATACAGTTTTAGAAACATACACTGGTTAGGGAGACATTGATATATTCCTAATTTATTGTATTATTTTATGGGAAAGGCATTTAAGGCATCAGCCATGGCATGGCAGCAGCACATAATCCATTTAGGCCTGTCCAGGCTTGTTTACTGTGTCATGTATCACTGTACGGTCATCTCCCTCCAAAGGTCACTATATGAACCGATTCCTGCCAACAGATATTTCTGCTGAGTCACTTAAACCCTCCAATTTCAAACAGGCACTTTTTACCTTGCACACAATTACACCACCAGTAATGCATATTACCCAGTATGCATGTGGGTTGAGGAGGAATTTATATAATTTAACTCTGATATTTGGGAGGCTTGAAATCCCAGTATTATATAACTGTTGTTACTCCAAACACAGCTGTTTTAGTGTTACCAAGGCAAGGTGTGATGTGTTTTGTGTTTTTGCTTTTCTTAGGTCTATGGAGGTATGAGAGGGATGAAGGGTCTGGTATATGAAACCTCTGTGTTGGATCCTGAAGAGGTGAGTTACTCTGATAGTGCCTTAATGCACATTTGTTAGTACTGGTGTATGTTAATAGATAAAACCAAGAAATCGAAGGGAAAAAAGAGAAAAAGGGAAGTGTCAAAGTAGTTTTGATATGATGAAATAGTATCAGCTGATAGTTTAGGTAATCACCCAACCCATGAATCTTGTAATATGGCCACAGTTTATGTGCTGTTCAAAGACCAAAGCATTTTATTTTTTATTGTTGAACTCTTGAACTTGAGGTTTCCCTCCTTGTAGGCTTGATTATTACAACCAAGAACTTCTTTTAAATCATTTTTCCTCCTCTTGTCATTTGATGTACAGGGCATCCGCTTCAGGGGCTACAGTATTCCAGAGTGCCAGAAGTTGCTGCCTAAAGCTCCAGGAGGCGAGGAGCCACTGCCTGAGGGGCTTTTCTGGCTGCTGGTCACAGGACAGGTGCCCACTGAGGAGCAGGTGAGTGGGAGAAAGGATAAAAAAATAAAATTGTGTTTTTGTTTTTTTATATTGATTGTCTGCAACAAAAAATATTTTCAAATTCAAATATTCTTGCATTTAAGTAAAGAAAAAAAAATGAACATGCCATTTTCCATTGCACAGTTTTGAAAAAAATATTATTAGTTTGTCAATCATATTTAACGTAAAGTCAAAAAGTGCTTCCAAGTAAGAGAGAGAGAAAAACAACCTGGCTGCAGGAGTTTAGTTGAGTCAGAATTGCTTGTTAAAACAGCTGAAAGGCAGAATTGCAGTCATTGGTGAGAGCAGTATGGTACAATCATCATCTCATGATGTTTCACTGCAGACTCCAAATGGTTCATATTCCTAGGCATGTCTGAAAGCCTTATCCATGCAGTCGCATTGTTTAAAAGTAGTTTACTTTAAGCGATCACAATGCAAAAAGCAACAGGTGCAGGACACAGCTGCGGCCTACCTTTACTCCTTCATCCAGAGCTACGCTCCCTCTCGTCACCTACACTCAGCCGCTGAAAGACCCCTGGCGCTCCCACCACAATGTCACATAAGATCAGTTTCCAGATTCTTATCCTCTATTGTTCCCTGAAGGTGGAATGACCTACCAAACCCGGTCCGATCCTCAGAGTCTGTTTGAGTAAACTAAAGACTCCTCTCTTTAAAGAGCATCTTCAAACTTAATGAGGAATAGTTCAGGTGCAACCTGACCCAGCACTAACCCTCTATGCACTTACCATATAATGTTTATGTGGTAGCGAATTGCGTGTTTTGCGTGACTTGTTGTACATAGTGGGAAAAAACTAAAACATAAAAATAAAAATTACTTAGCACTTGACAACATCGAAGTGCAGCTGGACTCCAGCAGTCCACCTGTTCATGCTGTATCCTACTCTTTGATTTCTTGCTTGTGTTCTCTCAAATGTAAGTCACTTTGGATAAAAGCTGAATGACAATAGTAGTAGTAGAAACACTGTTGGATGGATAAAGTTGATGTGATTATAAAGAGTGACCACGATATTAGTATAAGTGCTATATAGTGATCAGGATGACCACTTAAAAGCTTTTCCAGTGATACACCAATAGCCTGAACTACTACTTAACTAACACAGATAGAGAATAGTATAAAAACTGTGTCACAAAAGAGTCTGGTGGGATTAAGATGCTCTCAGTTATCTTCTGGAGGAGTGAAATGAAGATAACCCAACTGATATCCTCCTCTTTAAGTGTTTTTTTATCTTTTTAATGAAAGAAAACTTTCACTTCTTTAACCTTGGCTCCTTCATTTTAAAAGCTTAACAACAAGGATAAACCTTATACCAACACTTTGCCTCTCAAGTATTTTTCTTCTCGTTAGCAAAGCTGGACTTGACCAGGAAAAGTGAAAAAGCCAGTGTTTCATGTGTGTCGTGCTTGCTTTCCCTCCTAGGTGAACTGGGTGTCCAAGGAGTGGGCGAAGAGAGCAGCACTCCCCTCCCATGTTGTCACCATGTTGGATAATTTCCCCACAAACCTGCACCCCATGTCTCAGTTCAGTGCTGCCATCACAGCTCTGAACAGCGAGAGCAGCTTTGCACGGGCCTACTCCGAGGGAGTCCACAAGTCCAAGTACTGGGAGGTTGGTTTACATCGTCTCCTACTGAAATTGTCGCAGGCATCAGTTATCGAGGTGCCATTGAATTTGATACTGAAACATAGCTGTAGTCCTGAAATGATAAAATGATTTCCAAACAATGCATAGATAATATTACAGCCTGATAGGGTCACACACACAGCTTCAGACATTGTTTGACAAAGTTTACACTTTTGTAATTGTGTTTTTTTCTTAGTTTGTCTATGAAGACTCCATGGACTTGATCGCTAAGCTGCCCTGCATCGCCGCTAAGATCTACCGCAACCTGTATCGTGAAGGCAGCAGCATCGGAGCCATTGACTCCAGCTTGGACTGGTCCCACAACTTCACTAACATGCTGGGCTACACAGATGCCCAGTTCACGGAGTTGATGAGGCTCTACCTTACCATCCACAGGTGAAACTTTTGCATTTATCCTTTCATGTCACCCAGATCAGGGTCATCCAGTTTAATCAGACAAGCTGCTATTTGTATTTGAGGAACTGCACACTGACCACTTAAATACTGACCTCAGTTTAGGGATTAGGAGCAGACACTTGCATCTCATTCACAGATACAAGTAATACTGACAATGGTAAATGAGATCTTCAACACATGGATGATCGATCTTGTTAAAATTACTACTTGCAGACTGAATAACCATATTAAACATGGTCCCGTTCACATTAAATGCTTACACAGTTGCAAAATTTATTTAGATTTTAGCATAGTCTTCACAAAACACTAGCATGATGTTGGCATAACTTGAGCAGATCAAATTAACTCAGATGAGCTCACACTGGGAAGGGTTTAGCCAAGTGGAAGTTTGCAAGTTGATTGGAGGGTATTTGTAGTATCTTCACTAGTTTAGTCATGTGAGGTGAGAGTACAAGCTCCTTTTTACTCAACCAAACCTGTAGTTTAATCATTGAGCCTCCAGTCAAGCAGTGCATTTGCTATGAATAAGCGAAAGCATTAGTGGGTTTTAGTTAATTGAGACTAGATATAGAGGTTCACAAATGCACGGTACTGTTCAGTTACAACAGACAGTAACATTTCCTTCAGTGTCTATAAAAAATTAGTTTGATCCATTGTACAGAAATGTATCAGTAGGATGTGAAACACTGCAAAGAAACATTTAGGTTCAACTATGTTTTTTTCTTTCTCTACAAATTTCTTTGCTGAAGTGTCTGCTCTGTGATTTCTTTATTATAAAGTTATCTTTTTGTGGTAACATTGTAGTGATCATGAAGGAGGCAACGTCAGTGCCCACACCAGCCACTTAGTTGGGAGTGCCCTGTCTGATCCCTACCTGTCGTTCAGCGCTGCTATGAACGGTCTGGCAGGTCCCCTGCACGGCCTGGCCAATCAGGTTCGTACAAATCAGATCATCACTTTCATTTATTTAAAATTAACATCACTCACACACACAGGATTTTTTCAAAATGTTCATGGAGGAACATACAGATGTTTGTAATGAATGAATGAATTTTGTTTAAAGTTTAGGGATCCTGCGATGGTCCCTCACTCAGTTGTCTCATACTGTGACACTAAATGTTAGTAGTAGTACCTGTAATTTTTAGGGATGTCCCCTTTTTTTGCTGACCAAATGCAAGTTTGAGTATTTTTAATTGAGTACTTGCCGATACACAGTACTGATACGAGTAATTAATATCATAATAAATTTCAATGTCAACATACTGTCTGCAGATCTCCTAAATTTAAATTGATTTATTTTATTTACTCATATGAAAACAAATAATGACATCTTATTCATACGCTTACACACACGCACACACTTGGCTTCGCATCGAGCACAGTTGCCGTGCTGTAGAGTAATTTTTCTTTGTCAAACATTTTGAAAATCCTGTCATTTAGTGTTTTTACCAGTCACTTTATTTTTAAAAGGTAATGATAGCATATTCAATATATTCTATGTTAGAATAATACTCAGTCCGGAGAAGGTGAACAGAAAATCCAGACCTTCACACATCATCATACAGATGTGCAGAATTCTCAGAGGGGTGAAAAACAGTGAATTAAGACAGAGCTGTGACAAGATGGACAGTTTGCAGAGGTTAACTCTGACCGCAGGGTCATTCACAAGTCCACTGTTACAAGCCCGCACCCTCTCGAACCGTAAACCCGACCCAATGTACTGTAGGCCAATGGAGAATGCTCAAAATCCTCCACTATATGCATCCAACCGTGTCTGATACACTCTGAGACAACAGCTCCTCATTAACGGCCAGTTGAAATGTTTGGGCAACACACGATAGGCCTGTGTACTTGCTGATATGTTGCTTGTATGGGATGCTGTCATGAGCTAGTATTTGACGTGTACGAGTGCAGCAAAATATGGTATGTTGCCTGTAAAAATAACAAGGCATTTCAGAGTGGAGCTTTTCCAGGTGAGCAGCTCTGAAATTAAAATGACTAAATGAGCTTCAAGTCTCTCGGACTCACTCAGTTAAATTCAGATCTTAAAACTAAACGTTTATCAGACACATATGATCAGAAATTTGGCTGCTTACACTTCTGTCACACGGTGTCATGCCACTCCATGCCACTTCACTGCGGAGTGTTGGGATCTTTATACAGTTTTACTGACAGTAAAAATGTCTTTCTTCTTCTCCCAAAAACAGTGCTGACATTTTGTCTTCTCATTCTTTACACTGGATGTGTGCAACAAGGTTCTCTGGGCTTTTGCAACATTGAGATAAAAAAACAAACAAACGCTTGACTGTCACAGAGAATTGTGTATTTTATAGTTTGATTTATGACTGACGATGATTTTAACTTCATGCTGCCTGTCCTCCATCTTTACAGGAAGTGCTGGTGTGGTTGACTGCCCTGCAGAAGGAGCTGGGAGGAGAGGTGTCTGATGAAAGGATGCGGGATTATATCTGGAACACACTCAAGTCTGGAAGGGTAAAGACACAACAATCTCAAACTATTCCAGTTATCATGTGTTTGTTTTGCACTGACATTGGGGAATGTCAGAATAAGCCTTGTAGGGAGGTCATGGTCTCATCTACCATGCTACTGTTTGATCGACATTTACACTTTCATACATTATGCACCAGGTTTTACCTTTTTCTACCTCTTTTGTTCTCTTGTTAAACTCAGTAACTTCCAAAAATGCTCAAAATATTCTTGCATATAAGAAAATAAAAAAAAATGAACATGGCTTTTTCGACTGTCCACTTTAAAAAAAAAAACAGTTCAAGTCAAAAAGTGCTTCCAAGATTTACAGTAATTTGTGAGACCACTACGGTATATTAATCACATCTCATGTTTCTCTGCAGACTCAGTGTTCAGTAAACCAAACCGTTCACGTCGTAGCATGGCTGAATACCTTATCCATGCAGCTGCATTGTTTAAAACCAGTTTACTTGAGTGTTGACGTATATGAAGTTACCAGTATGCCTGAGGAAAAAATTCAATGCAAAAAGAAACAGGCCCAGGAAACACTGTTGTATTGATAAAGTTGATGTG
The DNA here is from genome assembly GCA_037177115.1 of Craterocephalus stercusmuscarum. Taxonomy (NCBI): domain Eukaryota; kingdom Metazoa; phylum Chordata; class Actinopteri; order Atheriniformes; family Atherinidae; genus Craterocephalus; species Craterocephalus stercusmuscarum. The sequence goes on from JBBDHI010000014.1 coordinate 3,422,965, forward strand.
ACTATAACCTGTGACCACGATGTCAGTAATATTGCTTCATAGTGATCAGGATAACCACCTAAAAGCTATTCCAATGATACACCAACAACCTGAACGTCTTTACTAACACAGATTTAATTTTGTCTAAAAACTGTGACACAAAGCAATCAGGTGCGATTTAGATGCTCACAGTGATCTTCTGGAGGAGTGAAATGAAGATAACCCAACTGATATCTTCTCCTTTTAAGTGGTTTGTAACTTTTTAACGAAAGACAAACTTTCACTTCTTTAACCTTTGCTCCTTCATTTTACAAGCTTAACAAACAAGGACAAAACCTTAAATCAACACTTTGCCTCTCAAGTGTTTTAGTGTAGCTGGACTTGACCTGGAGAAGTGACTTATTAAACTCAGTAACTTCCCAAAATACTATAGTACCAGCAGGAATTTTTTTGCGTAGTTGTATCGTAGCCTAATGTAACAGGACATCTTTGCTGTCTTTGCCTGTAGGTGGTGCCAGGCTATGGCCACGCTGTCCTGAGGAAGACGGACCCACGTTACACCTGCCAGCGCGAGTTTGCCCTGAAACATCTGCCCAGCGACCCAATGTTCAAGTTGGTGGCCCAGCTTTACAAGATCGTACCCAATGTGCTCCTTGAACAGGGTAAGGCCAAGAACCCCTGGCCCAATGTGGATGCTCACAGCGGAGTGCTGCTGCAGGTATGATGTCCAATGACACTCCAATCAGGCAATTGCTGACTAATTGTAACTTCATATTCACGGATGACTGATTGTGTGTTCCCCGCTGTGTGTGCAGTACTACGGAATGACAGAGATGAACTACTACACTGTGCTTTTCGGAGTGTCTCGTGCTCTCGGCGTGCTGGCTCAGCTGGTGTGGAGCAGAGCCCTGGGCTTCCCCTTGGAGCGCCCCAAGTCCATGAGCACAGATGGACTGATGACTCTGGTCGGAGCCAAATCGGGCTGAGGCGCCACCTGAAAGGAGCCGGGGGGGGTTAGTGTTAAGGGTGGGAAGTTGTGGAAATATCGAAAAAAAGGCAGACATCAGTTGACCCTCTGTCATTTCCAACCCCAGGGATTTAATGGGATTCAAAGAGACAGTACACTTTTAATGTTATTTCACAAAAGAAGGGCCTTTTAAATTGTCACACCGTTTAGCGTTGAAGCGTGTTTAGTTAACCACCGGAACGTTTTCCCCATCATGTCGGCAACATGAGAACATGAGAGGTACAAACTAAAGGCATGCATACTTGTAACCCCCTTAGTAGGCTCAAATTAATGTACCGGTCTACGTCTGCTCGCATCTCAAAGATTTCCCCAGAGCATTGCCTACGTGTTTGTCACTGAGCGTGGAGTCTGAACTATGAATAGGCAGTGGCATTCAAAGGGAATTGTGGGAGTGAACTACACTTCCTTTGTATTTGTCAAGAGCTCTACTAAACCTTTGCTGCTTTCGGCTAATTGATTGATTTATTTTTTAGATGATATTCGAAAGCCGCAGACCATCAAATAAAACTTAACTTTATTTTCCTCCTATGCAATCTTATCATCCCATCCAGTTGATCTGTGCATTTCACTCCCATGATGAAACACTCCAGTTGAGAAAAAAAAAAAAAGGTCCTAATCGGTTAACATTCTACTATCTGTTCAGAAAAATATCCCAAAGTAAGTTAGTTAAAAGATACTGCCCCTTTAAATCTTTAATTCCCCCTCTTTTCTCCAACTTCTTTTTTTTTTTTTTAAGATGACCTGTATTACCTCTATGATCAAAATAACTGTTGTCTGTATAGATTTCTTTTTTTCTTTAAACTTTTCTATTTTAATGAGTCTCTACTCAAAGGGTCTTAAGAACAGTAGAGAATCAAGAATAATGTACAGTAAGGAAACTAATTTAAGCAAAGGATGTTGTAATTGGCAGCCTGTAGCGAATCCTTAAGAGCAAGCTTGAATAAAAAGTGGGATGTGGGGGACTTAGTAGTTGCCCGTCATATTTAGGTTCACCCCACTGGAGAGCGCTTTAAACACGAACTACTCCAAAATGAGCACTTGCTTGATTGGGTTTCCTCATTTGTAGCATTAGAATCCTCCCAGGTTGATTGCGTTCCTTCTAACAAGGTCAGTTTTCTTTGTTTTGAATATGTATAAAACTAGTCTTCTCATTTTGTGGTTTTATTTATACTTTGTGTACATAGATATATATATGTATAGCTTGAATGTATGAGCTCTATGCGATCATCTGCTTGTGATAACCACAATGAGCAGCACAGTTTACCAACACTGCAATAATGTGAAGTCTCAGCGTAACGCTCACTCTCACTGGTCTCCGAGTAATTCTGATGAAGAACAAAAACAAACAAAAAAAAAAGAAGAGAAAAGTAAAACTGCAGCTATCTTGTACATACAGGTTCTCGCCTAGCTTTATTGAATTAGCTGGTACTGGTTTTCAGGTGTTTCACTTGAATGTTTCAAGCTTGCTTTTAAGTTCTGGGTTTGTCAACACTCCATGTTTGTGTAGTTTAAGTTCCTGCTTTTTTCTTTTTTCCCCCTCTCCAAACGGTCCATCTGCTTTGTTTAGTAGTTCAGACAGGTTTATGATTCGCTCTGCTCGTTTCCGTCTTCTCTCTGGGTTCATCGGGCATGTCTTTGTGTTTTATTGTTCTTCCATGCGGCCGGGTTGTTCGAGTGTTTGGTTATTTTGATCGTAGAGGAGTATAAAGGTTGTATATAACTGGGAGAATTTATCGTAGGAGGATTTCATTGGAGAAATACTTGGGGGATCGGGCTGGATGGGTCAAATGGGCGAGAGAGGCACTTCATGGAAAACCTAATTTAAAAAAAAAAAAGGAAAAATAAAGGTTTTTATTAACACCGTTTTGGTCTTCTGTTTTCATGGTGTTTCAACCAAATTATATGGCATTTCTAAAGGAGGAAATTCGATACTGAATACACTGATGTCCAGTCGGCTGAGCGGCTATAAAGAGCGCGTGTCCTGAATGTAGCATCAGAATTACAGTAAAAATAAAATAAAAATTCTGTGTTCTTCGTAACTGTCCAGACGCACAGAATCTGCACTTCTTGTAATGTGTGATATCTGTTTCTTTTGGCACAAGGCCTACGTTTTTCTGATTCAATTCTGTGTCTTGGCGATCATGAAAAGGAGATGGCACAAATGTCCGGCTCTCACATGCAGCGTTATTAATAACTGGCCCACATACCATAACCCCACTCTGGTTTCTCGCTGTTCAGCTGTGTCCATCTTTCCACTATGCTTTTGTAACAAAGGTGAGCAGTACGGAGGGACTTCAATCAGAAAAGATACAAGGTTTAATATTACGGTATTGATAGCTGTGAAGAAGTGCATGTATAAACTGGGCTTTATGTGTCGCTACACGATGGCAAAAGCTTCTACTCCCTACCAGGTCTCTGTTTTAGGTGAATAGTCCTAAGAACAGACATGGTACACTGTCTGCAAAAATTCAGCCAAAATATTGGAAGAACAAACCGCATCCTTACCGTTTCCATTGCAGCTATGGGGTTAAGTTGCCTTCAGGTGCTGGTAATCATGTGCCAGATTAATTGATTGTCAACCAACATCTCCATGAAAGCAGTTTGCAGGTGTGGAGAATTTGTGTGTGATAATAAAGTGCTTTAAAACACCTACAGCTGCAACAAAGTGCTGTACATGTCAGCTAAATAGTAAAAGAATCAAACAAAGACATCAGGAATGATCTGGCAAGCAGTTGGAAAGGTCAGAAGGCAAATTCCAAAATATTTGGAAAAATTATTCACAAATCTCCCAAGTAGTGGATGTCCTTGCAAGGTCAACCCAAGATCATCTCCAACCATCAGGGAAACTGCTGAATGAAACCCAGGAGCGCCATCTCACACCGGACAGACATGTTGAAGTTGTGGAGAAACAGACTGAACTGGGGTTTGTTTGGGAGGTTTGCCAGAAGAAAATAAAGACAGTTTGTTAGTAGAGTTGGATCTGAGCAAACTGAAACAGCACATCCACAAAAACACCACAGCATGTCGCACTCCCAGCTGGATGAGTGATGATTTGGGCTTTTTTTTGCAGCCAGGTGACTTCGGCACCTTGCAGTCATTACGTCAACCATTAACTCCCCTGTGTACCTGGAATCAAATATGAGGCCATCTGTTCAACAGCTGCAGCTCAGCTCAAATTAGATCATGCAGCAGGACAATGGTCCCAAGAGCTGCAGCAAATTACAACAGAATGGCTAAAAAGACAATAATTAGGGTGGTGTGACCGAGTCGAAGGTCAGAACTGAAACAAAGAGAGCTACTAGATAATCTTAGTTAACAGATGCAAGAAGTAGGCTAAATACAATTACCCAAAACTGTGACTTTTTAAAGATATGTATGATTATTTAATATTATTGGAGGCTAAATCCAGATCATTGATCCCCAAAGGTAAATTTAATCCTTAGATTTACTAATGTTTTCACATTGTAGCTGCTGTTTCGGTGAGTTTTAAAAGCAAAAATGTGGTGCAACATGTGGATCTGTTCATCTGAGGTTGCATACTCGACTTTAAGATCTAGAGAGGAACAGATGTTTTAATGTGAAAAGGACAGAGCCTGGAAGCAATGTTCATATCTAGTTTGCAAATGAGCTGACAGGAAAAAAGAACATCACCTCATTTTTCAATATTAAAAAAAACTAAAAAAATCTTAAAATTATACATAGTGATCAGTTTACATGTGATTTGAACTGAAGTTGTGATTAAGAAAAGCTTCCACAAGTACTAATACACCAGAATATGTTCCAGTATGTCCTTTAACAAAAATCAACATAAAATTGAAAATGTAATTTTTCTTTATTCTTTGAATGATAAAGTACTTTAACTTTATTCAATAACATTTGAATATGTTGGCAACCATTGCAGTTAAAATAGATATTTGTACTTTTAATGGAGTTAGACTCATTTATATTGGACATTTTTCATGTATTTTTATTAGAATTCTGTACTTTTCCTAATGGCTTTACTACTAAAGTAATCTTAACACTGAATAATTACCTTGATGAGCATTTTCTACTGGATTAAAATGCTTTTGATATGAAAATTATGACTCATCAAAATGAAACTCACGTCCTGATGAACACAAATGCCGGGATGTCTGTTTGCCTGCTAGTTACATTCATGCATCATAAAGTATTTAACGAAAATTCAAAAAGTCCAGCAAATAAGCATAAAACCCAGACGATAACGAATGATTTGTAATGTTTTATTCTACAGCCCACCAGAATGTTTTCAAATGAAAATGTACATGACAGGAGAGTCATCCTCCTGATTTGCCTCTAGAAGAAAAACACCATAACCGCTCCTTTTCCCCTCCATTTAGCAAAATAAAGCAGCATCAAATGTGATCATGTGAAATGTTGTCTATAAATTGTAATTCAATTTTACAAATCTATAAAAACACAATGCATCAAGAATAAAGTTGGATTATTTTTCCAAGCATGATTTGTAACAATTTCGCTGTGCTCCCCCTTTCACAGCATTTTCACAGTCCACTCCAGCATTCGCATGACTTCATTCAGATATATTGTGCAAAGTTTACCTGCCCCATCTAAACTGATGGTTTCTGGGTTGTTGGGCTGTAAAATAAGGCATTATTAAAAAAGGGCAGGCTAAGTCTCAATGTTCAAAAATACAATCCTCACAGCACAACAGCCACGTTAAAGCTACATGTACGAAACACTGTTCAGTTCGCCTGTGAAGAAACGTCATCTTATCCCTTTGAGAAATATTACACTTCATGATACCGTCACAGTGACAACACACTTGATGTCCCAAAAAATGGCACCTTTAATACCCCCCCCCTCCCAAAAAAAGCAAAAGCTTCCATATATCCAATGCTTAATAACTTAAAAATGCATTGTTTTGCAGCAAAAAAGCACTACTGTCGGTCAAATAATACATTAAAACTTCCATTTGTATTAAGTGCAAATGGTAAAAGGCAAAGAATGTGCTTTCACAATACAGCATGATCAGCTGATCCCAGTGTTTGAAGTTTACATGCTGATGTATATTTAGTGCTTCTACAGATCCAGCACCAAGAACCTCTCTGTCTCATTAAAATAAGAAAAAAGGGGGAGGGTGGGGTGGGTTGGAGGTTTTAAAATAACAGCCGACTCTCTAACACTGGTTACGTGATGTAATGATTTACTGTTTTGTTGACATAAATACAGCTTGTAACTCCTGTGGAGCGAAAGAAATGGCAGGTTCTATAACAAAGACTTAGGTGGAGGTAGACAGACTTAACATGAGGAGGAGGAAGAGAAGCAAGAACTCGGTGAGGCAGGACCTCCATCATAATGGTTACAAGAACTAGATGTCCTCAGCAGGCTGCTATGTCTATATAGCAGTGGAGACTGAATGTGGGAGCTGGCTAGGTTGCATCATGCGGGTTTGAATGTGTAAAGGGGATAAAAGTTGGTATACTTTAAGGCCAGATGAGGACATGCATTTGCTGATATCACGTCTGATGCACCTCGTGAAACATCAGCTCTCGTGGGATTCGAGTCTCTGGACCGTAAAGCTTGCAGGCTCGTCGCTCAAAGGCAGCAACATTCTGCTTTACAACTTCATCGAAGAACATGGTGGCTAACTGGGAGTGCAGCAAGGAGCGGAACTCGAAGGATATCTGTAAGAAAAAACGTATTCTGTCTTCAGCAAGTGTCACAAAAAATGGCAGTAACCAGGCAAGTAACAACAAAGTCAAAACAGATATTTAACTGTCTAAAGACCCGCTTTATAACTTTTTGACATTAAAACTCTGCTCTCTGGACTCGTCGGACGGCACAGTAACATCTATCATATGCATTTCTAGAGCCGTCGCGTAATGACCTGGGGCTGCGAAAATGCACTATAGAACTTTCACATCCAGGATACCATCTAATGAATTTTGGCATTACAGGCTAGCAGGCAATTGTAAACACACTGATTGTTTTGAAATGCCCTCGAATTCATCCAAGTGTTTGAAGACTTTATACGAGGAAGAAAGAAAATTAATAAGAGAAAGAGTTAAGACAAGAGTCAAGAAAAGAGTTTTTGACTGTCTAAAGAGGCTCACGGTACTGGTAGGATGCAAGGTGAATGCAGAATTAGCCGTCACTAAGAGGCTGAGAGACTGAGAAAATAATTTAAATTATAAAGTGAATCTTTAACACCATAAGGCACTTATTGTGGACAAGCTTCTAATCTCTATGCTAAGACTATCTTACAACACTTCTAAGTAGCATTGATATTCTCATCTAACTTTGTGATAGAAAGTGGACATTCAACAAATAAAATTATTTAGATCAACACAATTAAAAAACATGTCTAAAAAACGGGACAAGACCTCTCACCCACTTGATATATCACTGCATGAATCAACTACAGGTTACTTACAGAAAAGTCTACTGTGCAGGTGCGAGGGTAACCGGGAATGCCAGGACTAAAGCGCCATATCGTCTCCAGATGATTGAACAGCTTTCCATCTGTGCACACTGCCTACAATAACACACACACAACCAGATGTGATTACAAGTTAGAATGCAAAAGGAATTGTTTGTTGACATCATAAATATTACATGAGCTGCATCGTCATTCTTTTGAAACAGATAAATCTCAAGTCATTCATGTTGTATTACACTTAACACGGGGTATATTCATATGCAACACAATGAGCTACTTACTTTGACGAGATGAGGCCTAACACTTGTGATCATCGACGTGTATCTTTCCACAACTGGAGGGAATCCCACTTCAAGCTGGGCTTTGGAGTGACCTGCTCTTTTCATGATGGTCTGGGACTTCTTACACCAAGGCACAAAGTGCTTGTACTCATCAACATTGGCTACCACATCATACATTTCCTGCATTGAAAACCTGTGGAAACAGGCATTACAAAATTAATGAAAGAAATTGTTTTTGCTTCTTAAAGATACAATTATTTCAAGCTTAAAGGGTTTTACCCAATTATCCTGCGCTCGGAGTACTCCTTCCTTTTGTTGGTGAGGCTAATGAAGTTTCTGCTTTGGGGAACGGCTGTCATTGTGTCCCAGTCTTGAAGGCAAAGCACCCTGGGACTTCTCGTCATCAAAATGCCACACGATGACAGGTGTCTAAAAAGGGTAAGAGCAAATTTTCAGTAAGCCACGTTCTGGAAAGACTGAATCCATGCCACAGACACAGCAGAAAACAACAAAGAAAACATCCACTACATTCCAGTTTTAAAGCTACCAAAAGGACTCAGTGCACTCAGTGATCTGGACCAGGAGGCTATAGAAGGTCTGCGTTGGAAAATTACTGGCATTTTCCTGAGTTGGAGTTTAATGTGAAAAGCAAAAGCTATGCCAGCCAATTGTGATACATTTAGGTCTGTTGTCTTTGTCTAATCTAATGTGTTATGATCACCGGGTACTGGTTGTAATTGGGGGGTGGGAGCAGAAATTTGTGATCATGAATGAGAATTTTAGTCTTCAAACAACATCACAAATACAAAGACGGAATAGATAGTTATTCACAAATTTGGGAAAACTGTACTCATCTTAATTAGCATTGACATCTTCCTACAAATGGGGCAGTCAGTGCAAACAAATACTCGATATTAGTTAATTAGAACAAATTGATAC
>JBBDHI010000014.1:3433994-3446024 GCA_037177115.1 Craterocephalus stercusmuscarum
CAGGGTTCTGATGAGAACCAGCAGGAGAAATCATATTTCTCCAGTTGTAGCTTCTCTTCATTGGCTTCCTGTTAAATCCACGATAGAGTTTAAAATCCTTCTTCTCACATATAAAGCCCTCTCTAACCAAACTCCAGTGTATATCCCAGATCTCATAGTTTCTTATGTTCCTAAGAAAACACTTGGCTCTCAGACTGCAGGTCTACTGGTGGTTTCTAGAGTCGACTGGGAGGCAGAGCCTTCAGCTATTAGGCCCCTCTCTTATGGAACCAGCTCACAGCTTTGGTTCGGGAGGCAGACACACTCTCTACCTTTAAGATTAGACTTAAAACCTTTCTTTTTCATAAATGCATTGGGCTTTTCATCCTCACCTCTCTCCTCCTTATTTCTCATAAACATACAGTATGACAGTAATGCCGTCATTAACATATTTCTCCTCTCTCAGCAGTGCTTCCTGGATCAAATGCGATGTCTGTTTGTTTTGTTCTCTCTACCCCTAACTGGTTGAGGCAGATGGCCACCCTCCCTGAGACGGGTTCTGTTAAAAGGGAGTTTTTCCTCTCCGCCATCACCTCAGGCATGCTCAGAATGGGTGATTGGATTGAATACAAGTTTTGATGCAGTCAGTTGGTTAGCTAGGCTATTTGTTATGACTTGGCTTGTATGAAGCAATGTATAACAATCAGATTGCCTCAAACTGATTGTCTGTGAAGTGCCCTGAGATGACATTATCGTGAGTTGGCACGATACAAATAAAGCTGGATTGAATTGAATTACTTGTATGGCAATATGATTCCACGCTTTCTGAGTAACTGAAATTCCAGTTGATTGAATGAGCAACATACAGAGGCAGCTGGTCAATAGAAAAGAAAGAATTACTCAAATTAATTTTACAAAACCAAATTTTTTGTATTTACAACATCGATATACACAAAATCATGGTGCATTTGCAGATAGTTGAACATGTGTTGTTCAAAAGAATAAAATGATACCAAATGTTTTGGAGAGATCAAGATTTGTCTGAGCATCAACAATCAGTTTAGATTAATATGACCAATCCACTGGGGAACTGTGCTAAAAGTAGGCTAGCTGTACTTAATCATTAGCAAAGTAGTACAAACAAATTGAGACATTTACTAAGACATTAACAATTTTATGAAATTAACGAGAAATACGATTCTGTTTTGAAAAACTGCCAAATCGTTGAGAAATCTGTCCATGTTGTTTTGAGAAGGTAATTTATGTGGCAAGATCAGACGAACCAGAGGAGAAAAACTGTAAGCTCCGATGGTAAACTCTGCTGCATACAATTGCAATTTCTTATTGAGTCATGCAAGAAAGCTAGTGTTAAATTTGTGATAAACTTAAAACTTCTGCAGAATGTAAGCTCCTTACCCCAGTATGACTTCGTTTTCATTTGATTTCTCCAAGATAATTTGAGATTTAATAATTTTCACCATCAGTGCAGATGCAGGTTGTTTCATTTACCACACGGTGTCGACATTTCACCCTTGTTTGGCGGAAAGCAGACCGCCACGCCTGTAGGCGGACCAACACCGTCGTCAGACCAGACACTGGATACAGACAACAACAGTGACAGATCGAGACCGCATTTCTGTTTGCATTCAGCTATGGGTGTTGTCTGAGAGGTAGATACAGTAGCGTGCCGTAACTTACCTCGAAGTTTTATCCTCATGAAGGAGCTCCGTCCTGGCTGAGTTTGGGAGATGGGAGTACATAACATTGCAGACCAGGTACGGTGAAAGAAAGCGCTCCTGTGGCGCAGTCTATTTGCTGGGAAGGACTTGCTGTAGTGCGCAACACATTAGACCTATGACGTTTCCCTGCACATTTATGGTGCATACTTATTTTTATGGTTGTCTGGGTTATCGCAAAAACATTTATTGTGATTTGTGATGCTCTGCTTACTTTTATTAACGTATGCGTTGCTGGAAATCGAGCTCGGGCCGTGTTCTGGGTCAGGGCCAGCTACGTAGCACAATTAGCTAGCAAAAGCCATTTAGCTAGCTGACGTAAGTACGGAGAAACAGGCCTGAAGGCCGCAACCACGGCTAGGTGTATCTGCTGGGAAAGAATCAAGGATCACGTTTAGTGTTGTGCACACAACCGTTTACGATGTAATTATAAAACGTATTGCCATTTGTTTATGTGCGTGTTTAGCATTTTAACTCAATGGGGCAAACTGCTTTTTACTGGCTTTGAGAAATCACTGATGTGAGGATGATCTTTTCCGTCTCATCGCTCCGGATCAACGTTAAGGATTTTTCTTTCTTCAGCGTTACATTAGCGGTAAGTCAGCTGGTGTGTTTGTGTTGCAGCCTCCTCTGGTCCAGGCCATCTTCAATCGTAATGCTGAAGAAGTTCAACTATTATTGCACAAAAAGGAGGATGTCAATGCACTGGTATGTTTTAAGTTAATACAGTTTTAGCGTGAAATTCCGTATTATGATGGACATTAATCCATCTTTAACACGGATATCAAACATAACTCTCCCTTCCACTCGGGAAATATCCATTCCACAGGACCAAGAGCGCCGTACGCCACTTCATGCTGCTGCCTGTGTGGGTGATGTCCATATAATGGACCTCCTCATTGAATCAGGTGATTCTGCAGCATCCTTTCCAGCTACTCATCTGTTATCCATTGTCATCATCTCAACACACATTTGTTCCTGCATTGTAGCAGCATTAAACACTTTAAATCTGCAGGATCCTTTTATTTCTGACCCATTATATATGATATTGTTTTTTGATTTGCGTGATGCTTACAGCCCTTTTTAAGCGATGGATATATGTCTTTCAGGTGCCAGTGTTAACGCTAAAGACCACATATGGTTGACCCCTTTGCACAGGGCAGCTGCTTCCAGGAATGAGGTATGTCTTAATTTCAGGGATTTTAATTACTTTTTCTAATTGTGGCATGCATTCACCCAGATTTTCTATTTCTCACTTAGACTTAAGTTCACAAGCGTTGCTTTGACTGAAGTTAATGGAGAAAGCTGCAAATTAAACAGATCCTTTAAGTCCCGATGATTGCTTCCTTCTCTCCAGAGGGCAGTGGGTCTGCTGCTGAGACGCGGAGCTGAGGCAAATGCACGAGACAAGTTCTGGCAGACGCCGCTACACGTGGCCGCCGCCAACCGGGCCACTCGCTGCGCAGAGACCCTGCTGTCCCAGCTGAGCAACCTGAACATGGCGGACCGCACCGGCCGAACTGCCTTGCACCATGCAGCTCAGAGTGGGTTCCAGGAGGTGAGACTGCGGCAACTTGCTCCCACTTCACAGGTATCTTCTTTGTGCTTCCTCCACAATTAAATACTTGAATTTTCTTGCAGATGGTGAAGCTGCTGCTGAACAAAGGGGCCAACCTGAGTGCCATTGATAAGAAGGAGAGACAGCCTATCCATTGTGCTGCCTATTTGGGTAAGCAAGGTTTATTATTCCTGCCAGTTCTGTAATCTACAAGCTTTTCTTTCTCACGTAGCAGTCCATGCTGATCATGATAAAGTTAACTCAGATGAGGAGGACTAGATATTGGACAATTATTTGCACACAGTCTGAGGATGAAAAACACGTTAGATAATGAATAGAGCGGTCTATGTGTTAGATTTTAGCACAAGTAAAGATTATAACAATGTGTTTTTATGCTTCCTGCAGGGCATTTGGAGGTAGTGAAGTTGCTGGTGTCTCGCAGTGCTGACAAGAGCTGCAAGGATAAGCTGGGTTACACACCTCTCCATGCTGCTGCTGCAAGTGGTCACATCGAAATTGTAAAGTTCCTACTGAGGATGGGGGCAGAGGTGAGTGGTTACACATTTAGTTTTACACATTTAGTTTTTGTTTACAGTGTTTCTCATTTAGTTTAGCTAATCTAATTAGTATTTCTGGTCATCATTCGACTTAGATCTCAAGAGTAAACGTATTTCGGGTTTTATAGACTTGTTAGTTACAGCCTGATGCTTTCTTTGTCCTTTCGGGTCAGATCGATGAGCCCAATGGCTTTGGAAACACCGCGCTCCATGTAGCTTGCTACATGGGGCAGGAGGCTGTGGCTACTGAGCTGGTGAACCATGGAGCTAATGTGAACCAGCCCAACAAGTGTGGCTACACCCCTCTTCATTTTGCTGCCGTCTCCACCAACGGTGCTCTCTGTCTGGAGTTGCTGGTCAACAATGGGGCAGACGTAAACCAGCAGGTATGAAAAGGGCGGCTTTTTCGTTGTGTATAATAGTTTTCACACATGAATCAGGAGCAGTATGCAGTCAAGTGGGTATTTTTTATTGTATGTGAAACATGTGAAAGGAGATAGTCTATGTTACTTGTATTACATTTTGGCTGTGTAGAAAGTAGGACAAATGCAAATAGCGTACTATGATGGCATCATGCAAGTGGTTCATAAACAGAAGAGTACTTTGCAGGCACCATGTCTTTTTCATTGGCTGTTTCTTCAGTTGCAGCATCACTAAAGGAACTGTTTTTCCCCACTGCATTTCATTTTATATTAAACAAGTCTGAATGTTTTTTAAGGATGCAGCTATGTTTCAAGCTAATTCAATCTGCAGGGTGGATATAGAGAGAAAGTATACTTTCTCTGTGGCGTACGGAAGTCCTTTGTGAAAGTTAAATGTGCAGCGGTGCAGAATTTGTATGGAAATGCATGGGTAATTAAATGTTTTAAGGATCTGTAAAAATATTCAGACTGTACTCTGTGCTAAATGATCTATTAATCGAGCCTTATTTATAGTTTTAAGACATAACTCTTATTAAAATGCTTAATGTTTAAAGCTAATTTCTCTTCTTTTTATTACTCTTTTTAGAGCAAAGAAGGGAAGAGCCCCTTGCACATGGCAGCCATTCACGGACGCTTCACACGCTCTCAGATCCTGATCCAAAATGGTAACCTGGCTTTTCCTCTCTAACTGGGATGTGGTGTTATGTTGATGCAGAATTTTCTCTCCTCTTAATGGCTCTTAAATACATCCTTTCTTTTATGGTTTGCATCAGGTGGGGATATTGATTGTGTGGATAAGTATGGCAATACCCCTCTTCACGTTGCTGCTAAGTATGGCCATGAACTGCTGATCAGCACTCTGATGACCAACGGAGCAGACACGGCCAGGTACAGAAAAAACCTTCACTGGCGTTACTGATTGTTGGTAAAGTGTACTCTCTCCGTGGCTGAGAGATGAAATGATTAAAGTAAAAACGATCTCTGTTACAGTCCAGTTGCACCAAATTTTAATTTCATGTTATCCGTTTGGTTTTTGCCGTTTTCCAGACGTGGGATCCATGGAATGTTCCCCTTGCACTTAGCTGTGCTGTACGGGTTTTCAGACTGTTGTCGCAAGTTACTCTCCTCAGGTTCGTTCTAAAATGTTTATGCCCTGATTTACTGTTTTCTAAGTCTGTCAGGTACATTTAGACATGACATCCAACTGTTCGGTTTTTATATTTTTATTCCCCCTTACCCTTCAGGTCAGCTGTATAGTATCGTTTCATCTATGAGTAAAGAGCATGTACTATCGGCTGGGTTTGACATAAACACCCCCGACAACTTTGGGAGGACCTGTCTACACGCTGCTGCCTCTGGAGGGTAATGCACACAGCCCTGTTAAAAGTAAATTTGCACCAGCACACCTCATCTTTTTACTTAATCTCTTCTTGTGGTAATCTGTCTCTGCAGAAATGTTGAATGTCTGAACTTACTCTTAAGTAGCGGTACCGACTTGAATAAGAGGGACATAATGGGAAGGTGAGTTTTCCTCATCCTGTTTGGGATTTTCAGTCATTCTACTAGTAGTTTGTGTTATTCACCTTCTCTCCTTTCACATGCTCGCTGCAGGACACCGTTGCACTATGCGGCTGCTAATGGGAGGTACCAGTGCACTGTGACCCTGGTTAGCGCTGGCGCTGAGGTCAACGAGCCTGACCAGACAGGCTGCACTCCCCTGCACTACTCTGCTGCCTCCCAAGCCTTCAGCAGGTTGGAAACATGTTTATTTTCCTGTCTGTGGTCTTTATGACAAGTATTAAAATGAATTCCATGTCTGGTAACGAGTCAGCAGAATATGGATTAAAAACGACGCTTTTTCATTTAATAATGTCTCTAACATGACATGTAGGGAAAAAAATGATCTTGCTAAACCAGGAAGAAAATTACAAATATATTGAGCGTGTACACAAAACTTTGTAAAGCTTTTAAAACGACAAAATATCTGCAGGCATGGCAGTGGTGGCAGCCTAATATTTTGTGTTATTTCATGTGAATAGTTACCTTGGAGTGGGCATTCTGGAGGAGTCACCAAACCATATTATGTTCTTTTCAGAGTTGATCGTCAATTTTCTGGAAACCATCAGGATGATGAAGATGAAGCGAAGGAGTCGTACTTGTGAGTTTATCCTAAACCTAACCAAGGCGACGGTTTCACATGGGATAGCTGTCATGTTTGAACGGTTTAAACTTAGAGCTTTAAATACATTGCTTTTGTCTTTTGCAGCTGCTTGGAGCATCTTTTGGACAATGGTGCTGATCCATCGATGGTCAACTCCAAAGGTTACAGTGCAGTTCACTATGCAGCTTACCATGGCAACAAACAGAACCTGGAGCTGGTAAGAGATGTTAATCAGTCACATTATATGTCGAGAATAAACAAGTAAATGTTTTTTTATATATGTAGATTTAAAAACCCTCCTATTTAAAGATATTTTCATAGTTGAGTAGTAGTTGATTGAGCAGCTGCATGTTAGTGTATGTGAGGCCGAGCAGTACAGGTTGAAGCAGGCAAACTACCAGATGTTTTTCTACTGGATAAACTATCTTGATTGCCCTAAATAGTTACTGTTTTTACTAGAAACAAAGCCTATCCCACTTGCTTTATTATTTAAAGGCACTATACCTGATATTAATTAATTTTTTATTTTATTATTTCTAAAAAAAAAATGGTTTCTACACTGTATATTGTGTGGTAAAAGGGGTAATTCCATAAAAATGAATGACTCATTGATTGCGCGTGTGTACGAGTCCAGGTCATTTTAGTTAGCAAAAGCGGCTAACTTCTGTTACTTTTGGATTCCGATCAGCCAGTAAGAGCGTTCCCCTAGGGAATCTGGAAGTTAAGGAAGTTAACCCCATTGGCGAAGAAAGACAAAGCTAAAAATTAGCTGCTATCGCTAACTAAAATGTTCAGGCCACGTACATATGCGCAATCAATGAGTCCTTCATTTTTTTGGACTTAAAAGGGGTGAATCCGACTTCTGCCTTTTTACCACATAATATACTGTGTAGAAACCATTTTTCTTAGACAGATTAAAATAATATCAGGTATAGCTCCTTTCATTAGATTGTTTTCCAAGTTTTGGTAACTTTTTATGTTTTAAGTAGGATTTTAATGACAAAATTAACATTTAACTTATTCTGAATTAATCAATATTGACTCCCTTGCTTTACGTTTAGCTCCTGGAGATGTCCTTCAATGCCCTCGGAGACATAGAGAGCAGTATTCCAGTGAGTCCCCTGCATCTTGCTGTAAGTTTTGCACACGTGGTCACCCCTGCTTGTAATTGGCTTCTTAATCTTGACCGATTGCAAAGTTGTGACTGACCCCCGCTGCTCCTTCAGGCTGACAAGGGCCACTGGCAGGCTCTGCGTGTGCTCACAGAGACCGCGGCCTACGTGGACATGCAGGACGGCGCGGGCCGCTCTGTTCTCTACTTGGCTGCCCAGAAAGGCTTCACGCGTTGTGTGGAGGTGCTTTTGGCTCAGGGCGCCTCCTGTCTCCTCAATGACAACCGTCTCATGTGGACTCCGATTCATGTTTCAGGTATCAATGTTTTTCTGGATACTACCAATTTGAAAGAGGTATATATTTTTTTCTTCATTTACCCCTATTTAAAATTTTTTGGCTTTTTTTTTTTTTTACCAGCTGCCAATGGTCACTCAGACTGCCTGCGAATGATGATTGAGTATGGAGAGGAAGGGGATCTCATCAACGTGACAGACAAGTTTGGCCAGTGAGTTTTTTTTCTCTCTTAAAAGCATGGCTTGGATTTCCAAAGAAAAACTTCTCAATGTCAAAAATGAATTTTGTCAATTGAATGCGGGAGCACAAACACATCTTTACTGGTGCTTTTGTCTGCTTTAGGACCCCTTTAATGCTGGCTGTACTGGGAGGTCACACTGACTGTGTCCACTTCCTGCTGGAGAAGGGTGCCTTGCCAGACGCTATGGACAAGAGGGGCAGCACAGCTTTGCACAGAGGGGTACGTCACAAACATCATGTGTGGCTGCTTCTTCTGAATCCATGTCTTTGTCTTTGTATTAGAGTGTCTCATTGCTGCTTGTTGGTCTCCACGCAGGCGGTGTTGGGCCATGACGAGTGTGTGAGAGCCCTGCTGGAGCACAAAGCTTCAGCATTATGCCGGGACACCCAGGGTAGGACACCGCTGCACTATGCTGCCTCCAGAGGCCACACAGAGATACTGGCCAGTCTGGTGCAGGCCGCCATGGCAACAGACCCACAAGACAAATTGCTGGACAACAAACAATACACCCCATTACACTGGGCTGCTTACAAAGGTTTGCTCAGTTTCATTAACTGCAAATAGCTAGCAAACACTGAAATTGCACTTCATCACCGTAGCATGTGTTGTGTTGTTTTCAGGGCATGAAGACTGTTTGGAGGTTTTACTTGAATTTAAAACATTTATCCACGAAGAGGGAAACCCTTTCACCCCCCTGCACTGTGCTCTGTGAGTATTACCCGAGCATTTACTCGTATTGCTTTTTTATGCATTAAGACAAAAGTCATTATGTGGGGTCTTGCTTGCAGGATGAACGGTCACAGCGGTGCTGCAGAGAGGCTGCTGGAATCTGCCGGGGTCCACATGATGAACACCAGAGACGCCAAAGGAAGGTGAGTCTGCAGAACAGAAGGCTGCCGATTTGTTTATTCCTCTGGAATAAACAAATCATGCAAGTACCGACTCATTCGTTCTTAAGTAATTAGGCATGAAGGCTTAAAGCTTTGTTCAATCTTAGGCATTTAACTCTTGAAGTACTGTAATTATGACATACTTTGACCTTTCAGCCTTTTTTGTTAATAAATAAGGTAAATGTGTCGGATAATTTTGCACTTTTTAAACCTGGCAAGAATTTGTCATCAATAAATTATAGAAATGTTTAGAATTATGTGTATTATGCATAATAACAAAAATGGAATTCTGTCTTATTTTATCAATCAAACTTGATTTATACAGCATTTTTCATACAATTCTGCAATTCAAACTGATGAGGCACTAAAGTAGAAATAAGGGAAAATGAAACAAAAATGATACGTTAAAACAGCCGAGGCTTGAACTAGTTACCTTGCTGTTAGGGTGTGGTGCTAACCACCTTAAGATAACATTTGAAAAAAGCAAATACATTTAAACAAAAATGAAATAAAATTATCCCCAATTTGAAAAAAAAATCCCATGGAAAATATTAATATAATGTAAAAAGGTGAGAAGAAATGAATAAAGCAATAACAAAGCAACTTAAGATATAAACGGTGAGGAAAAATTGCATGGCACTGAAAAACGTAATTGTAACGAGGCTGGGTAAAAATATCCAGAGTTTACTCACTGTGGTTGCTGTGGTGGCGCTCCTCCCGTCTCCTCCTGTAGATCTACCACAAATTTTCACAGAACGTTTCTGTCCCGCTTTTATTTCCTGGACATTTGTTCTTCCATTATTTCCAAAAATTGTGAACAATAAAATCTATAAAATTACATACTATTGGAAAAAAAGATGAACCATGGCAAAAAAAAACAAACTCTCACAACAAAAGCAATACTAGTATTTATATTTTTAACAGGTAAACTTGTTAAAATTAGGCTAAAGTGCCTCTGAAATTCTGTTAAAAGTCAATAAGTTACATTCTCACTCAACCTACTGCATTCATGTCCGCTAACATCCAACCTCCCCCCTTCTCATAATTACCGTTACACATTATGTATAATTGAAAAGCTACGCCTCTCATCTGTCAGACCCGATGGAATTACGTCTATAACATAAATGGTCATGGGATAATGGAAATTTGAATTGCATGTCATTTTCTGTCACTGGCAACAGGATCTGACATAAAAGGTTAATATTCGTCTAAAGGGCGGAAGACAGAAGGATATTTCAGTCCTGCTCTGGGTTATACACAAAAAGTTCCTTTTCTCCTCTGCCCATTATCACCCTATATCCGTTCTTCATTTCCTACTTGGAGACAACATCAAGGATTTGAGAATTTGAGCTGGGAATTGACCATTATATGATTTTCAAATGTTATCTCATGTTTCCCAAGAAGAAAGCCTAAACCCTACAGAGCTAAAACATCAGCACACACGTTCGCAATCAGTTTTCTCATCGGAAATTGCACTGAATTCCGCCTTTTTGGGGAAAGTGCACTTAATGTCTAGTGTTACTCATTTGGTTATTTATGTTTTCATGTTTAGCTCTTCCATTTTGTGTCTAGAAAATTGCAGGGTTGCAGTCTGTGTGGCGAAATGGCTACTTTTGCCACCTCATGACGAAGAATGGGAGGCAACACAAAAAGCTGAAGCCAAGAGAAATGAGTTAAATTCTGACTTTAAACAAAATTTAAGGCGTTCAGGCGATTTTAATCAGAAGTGCTGACATGTATGCATGAATGTAAACATAGTGGATGTTATAATTAGATTAAGGTGTGTTGAGTAAAAGAGAATGTAAAGACAAGGACAAATAACAGGCAGGGTAATAACACACATATTGTATATCTGGTGGTGTGTTTTCTATGAGCATATGCTAACATCCTGCTTGATTGTGATGACCCAATAAGTGGTTATGCTGCGTTTTGCTGCCTGTAGGACCCCACTGCATGCTGCTGCATTTGCAGAGGATGTTGCAGGACTTCAGCTGGTGCTTCGCCATGGGGCAGAGATCAACGCAGTGGACAAAAGTGGACGTTCTGCTCTGATGGTAGCTGCTGATAAGGGACACAGTGGCTCCGTGGGTAAGTCTCAGATCAGTCAAGCTGTGGCTCTGGTGTTGTTCAAGGATACAGTGTTTTTATAAGATATGCAGGGCAGAATTCCCCAGAAGCTTGACGGCGAATGTCAAAAATAACGACTATTTTTGTCTTGGTGCCTTGCAGCCATCCTCCTTCACCGGGCCAAGGCTGATCTGACACTGCTGGATGAAAACA
The DNA here is from genome assembly GCA_037177115.1 of Craterocephalus stercusmuscarum. NCBI lineage: Eukaryota > Metazoa > Chordata > Actinopteri > Atheriniformes > Atherinidae > Craterocephalus > Craterocephalus stercusmuscarum. The sequence goes on from JBBDHI010000014.1 coordinate 3,445,226, forward strand.
GGAACACTGCCCTGCACTTGGCCTGCAGCAAGGTACGCAAGGGTTTTCTCAAGAGTCTAAAACCACAATGTCAGGCTCAGCGATGGATTCTGATGGTTATATTTCCTTTTCGTTTTGTCCTTTAGGCTCATGAGATGTGTGCTCTGCTGATTCTGGGAGAAATTCACAGTCCCACTCTCATAAATGCCACCAACAGTGCTCTGCAAATGTAAGAAATTCCCAACATTTTTAGACTTGTGCATTTGGAGATTTAAAATCAGAAGATTTTTAAAGCTTTGAATGTTGCACAAACCAGAAAGTCCCAAATGTCACTTTCGTGTCACTTTGCCTTCAGCAGCCATGATCAGATGGAGATTTTTTAGGAATGTTTGTATATCCGATTGCTCAGATGTCAGACATTAATGAAGAATGTTGTCATCAAAGGTAGAGTTTTCCTGATCCGATACCAACAAAAAAGATTGGACTGGATCGGCATGTGTTAAAATGTGCCGATACCATTGCGCCGATTCAGGTGATGCAGTCCTTTCACCTGACCAGCAGGGCTGGTGTACCCTGTGCGAGTGTTCTCCCCTTGTTCATTTTCTACAGGGCTTACTTGTTTTAAATTATTTTATTTAATATTTTCAAAATTGTTTAAACTAAACATTGTTTATACTCATTGTTTAATGATTAATGAGTCCGTTTTTCTCACACCTTCTGTTGTGGACTTAATCTGTTACAATTTAAAGGAAATATATCATGCTTTTAAATCCTTCCTTTTCACATGTAAATCATTCATTTATGGTTTAAATAAAGTAAA
>JBBDHI010000014.1:3456102-3479207 GCA_037177115.1 Craterocephalus stercusmuscarum
ACGTTCCTTTCCTCATCACTCACATGTATGAGAAGAAAGATGACAACAGACCCCAGGTTAAAAAAAAGCGAAGTTCTGTTTTAAGTAAATGATCACGTTGACATCACTTGCTATTTTCCTTTTTTTTTTTTTTCCTTTTTAGTAGCATTTCTCCTACCTCCTTGTTTTGCAGCCTTGAGTATCGTTTGTCTCTCCACCTGTTCAGACTTTCTATAAAAGTCTTTTCACAGTACAGGAATACAGATTTATCAAAGCAATTGTAGTTATACATAAAGTGTGCTTGGTTGTGCTGTATGTGTATATGTCTACTTGACGTTGGGAAAAAAAAATATTTATGAGAAGCATTTATATGACATAATACCACTGGAATGTGAAGCCAGACAATGTTATGATGCAGATTATGATGATAGTCTCTCCCCTTTAACATTCAGTGGTGAATGGTCAGAGGAACCATCTTTTAAAAATTGAATAACCAAGCATTGGCCTTTTATTTATATTTTAAACAATTTGTTTCTTTGGTTTCCTCTTGTGCATAAACTTCCCTGTCTAGCCCTAGAATATAGAGTAATACGTTTACGTTTAATTTTGGATCAGCCAATGATCGCCCTGCAGTTGTAATATCACATGTCACAAGGAAGTAGACGACAAGGTGGATTTTCAGTTCTGTTCCCGGGGCGTTACAGCCCCTCGAGCTGTAAGCCTTTGAATCCATCTGTACGTTGTGAACCAAATTTTAGCTGCACAGGCGTCTGTCTTCACACTGCCCTGACATTTTACATTGGGTTTGACTACAAGGGGTACAGGACAAGGTGAAAGGTTTGAGGTTTTCTGACCAGGCCCACACTTCCCCCAACCACAACCGTCGCCCCCCCCCCGCCCCATGCCAACTCCAAGACAGGACCAGCCCCACTTCCTGTCATCCAAGCCACCGTCTCACCTAAATCTAAACCTCAAGCCATTCATGTTTCTTCTTTTTTTTTTTTTTTTCAACAATGCAATCCTGAAAGCACTTTGCCTTGTTATTCCTTTGTGTGAACATGTGAATGATAATTTGTTACAGAAATGTTAAATATGTAAAAGATCATTCACTGTTTTGGAAAAACCTGCATCTGTCTTTCTGACATTAAAAGGAAAAAAAAAGATTTAGTGACATTAAACCTGAATCTATTTTATAAAATGTTTGCTGCAGCCAATTGGTCTTGTCATTCAGTATTGTGGCTTAGGGTTGTTTGTGTTCAATAAAGTGCTATTGCTAAATATTTCCTCTTGTCGTGTTATTTATTGAAAATTGATTGATTTAGCTTTAAGTTGCTTTGAAACTTGGTTACCTGGCGGCTAAGTAAGGTTTACAAGTTGAAAGTGACACAAACTCAATCTGAAATCATTCAAAACAAATGTTATTTTTTTAAATTGAATGGAATTATCGAAAAATGATCCAAATTATTGAAATGCAGTGCTGATAAGAAAGCAAAGACAAATTCTAGATGTACAAGTTATTTTACTGCGCTATAAACATTAATTCAGTAGTCAGACCGATGTCTGGTATGTGAAGTAGTTTCTCATACATACCTGTATTGTATGGATTTGTCTGCAAAGATTATAATAAAACGGAACCAGAATTCAACTACTTCAATTGAACAATTTTACTGTAACAGAAAAAAAATTAAAAAATACCAGTGAAAAAATATTAAGAATGATCAGTTTTTGTTCAAAATCTGAAACTGGATTTTATTTTTAGTACTAGGCATTGATGATGCTTACTGGTAAATGAGCTTTTGTCAATGCTGGAACCACATCCTCTCTCTCTACATGGAGCGTTTTTGCTGCATGCTGGCTTCTGTTCATTTCCTTCCTGCTTACCTTCTGTCATAGAGCATATTCGTTATAGATCAAGTCTCATCCTTGTCCTGGTATATTAACTGATACTATGAAATGCAGAACTTCGTATACTGTCATATGCATACAGAAACATTCTACATTTAATTAAAAATAAATTGTTTAAAAATATATACCATGAATCAATAACACTAGCTCATTTGTAATGTAAATAAAATTTCATTGATCAGTCAAGTTTAGGCTATTTTTCAATCAGCCTAATATTAAATTATTAGAATTTGATAAAGTCATTTCAATTTAAATGAATAAATGAAAATTTGGATTTATCCTCCTCTTTGCAATAAAAAAAACATTGATAGATTTGACTGACAATCTGAGTGTAGTGGGATTTAACAGTCTATGACAGGGACCAATGATAGCAACTGTACGTCATGACGTCAAGACCCGACTGGATATTGCTCACGCAGAAGTGTAGGATGTAGCAGGACGTGGCTAGCGAGTTGCTAGGGACGTTACGATTGCTGAAAATACCTAGGAATCGTAATACAGACCTATTTTACTTCATGCCCAAGTAAGTATATCAATCACATGTCTTGTTTTCTTCCAATCTGTGTGAGTATCGACAGATATTGGTGAGTTAGTTCCCTATACTTAGCTTAGTCTGGTTAGCTCGATAGCTAATATCTAGAGAAGACCATCGGAATCGTAACCGCTAAAATGGTTAGCAAGTTAGCAAATTGAAGCTACATTTAAAATCGTGACAGCGAAGCTTTGCTGGCTTCCCGATTCAAGCAATGGGACATATTTTTCACCGTGGCACCATTTAGGTGCACTATAAATCCCAAACACAGCAATGTAGTCTAATGCCCTGAGCGAAACAACATACACGTAGCTAACATTAGCCCCGAGGCTTGGCTAACTTTTGTGCAAGCCACGCTGAGAACGATAAGGTAAAAAATATACATAAATCACATCTACACCAATACGTGTTGCTTTAACTGAAATTGGGTCAACCAACGGTGTGGTTAGTATCATGTTCCATTCATTAGATATTACAGTTAGCAGGGAGCAGCTGCAAATGCAAGGGAAAATGTAAAAAAAAAAGAAATCTAAAATTCTGATCTATGGCAACAATTTTAGGTCCTGTATGAATTTTGTTTTATCCAAGCACTTTATTTATATGACAACATTTTTAATAGCCTTCCACTTTGCTGCATTTATGAAAAAAAAACAGTTCCACTGAAGAGTTGTTGCTATTTAAAATATCTCCTGTTGTACTTCTATTTTTGCAGGCAGTGTCTGTCTTTTTCGCCAGGCAGATCAATACTTCAGGAGCTTAATGGAAACGTTTGAGCCCGTTTGTGTGTGAGGTAGGCTTAAGATATAAATGATCATCAAGCAAGATAAGGGCCTTAAATATGCACTTAAAAAAGATATTTCACCAAGGGGAAAATGAAATCTGTATTTGGTGTATCTAATATCCTCCCATCCTTGTCAGTGATAAGTCGATGTATCCTGCCCTTAATCCCACTAGCTTTAGTACTGTTTTCATAGTATTCTGTATGTTGTATTTGTAAATATGTATTCTTAATAGTCTTGATGTGCAGCTTCTGTAAATACAGAATAAACCAATGACAGTTTTTCAATATTCAACCAATTTGTCACTGCACAACTTAAGATTGCAAAGTACACTTAAAGTTGATTTAAAGGGCAGTGTCGTACTATAAAATTGAAAAGATAGAGGCAAGTTAAGCGGCTGTGCTGCACTCTGGACAGAAACTAGTCCACTCATTTAGCTGTGATGGAGTCACATCACTGCAAATATGTGTGCATAAACAATCTCTCATATCCTCTTGCTGAAGTACAAATTCCATCTCCTCCTCGCCATTCCCCTACAACATCCTGCCAGAAGCTTGCTTGCTAGCTAATCGAAGAAAAAACGGGGGCAGAGACTGTCCAGTGCTGATATCTGCATTTCTACTTTAAGATAAATGGGGGAAAAAAAACATTCAGTAAATGCAGTAAATCTTGTCACCAGTTCCACTTCATCTAATCACTAAAGATATTCGCTAATTCTCTGTCTTTATGTTTGATGGCATCAACACGTTGCAGAATACATTTTAAATTAAACTGATACCTCTCATTTTGCTAAAATGAGGTAACTTAAGCCTTAAAAGATATGTATGGCCACCATATGTACAATCATTTGTTTTTGCAGTGAAGCTGCATGAAAAGATTCATGTCATTGTGTTTTGCCCAGGAGGTTGTGGGTAGTGTACCATGGGGTACGACGTAACAAGGTTCCAGGGTGAGGTGGATGAAGACCTGCTGTGTCCAATATGTAGTGGAGTACTAGAGGAACCGGTGCAGGCAAGTCCCCCCCCCACCCATCCCATATAAACTAATAAAGAACTTGGTTTTAACATTTTATGGCTTAATATGTTGTGTAGAACATTCTGCAATGCAAACTTCCTTTTTCCTGAGTTGTGTGTTTTTATTTCAGGCTCCACATTGCGAACATGCCTTCTGTAACGCCTGTATAACACAGTGGTTCGCCCAGCAACAGATCTGTCCTGTTGACCGCACTGTAGTGACACTAGCTCACCTCCGGCCTGTCCCCCGCATCATGCGCAACATGCTGTCCAAACTTCAGATCAGCTGCGACAATGCAAGCTTTGGCTGCACAGCTACGCTGAGGTTGGACCAGCTGCAGTCACACCTCAAAGGCTGCGAGCACAACCCCAAAAGGCCTGTCAACTGTGAGGAGGGATGTGGGTGAGTGGTATCCGTCAAGCTGAAAGTGGACTTTGTGTTTGCAGTTTTTCCTGGATTTCCTCTCAATGACGCGTAAAAAAAAAAAAAACTCACAGCACAACTGAAAGAATAAGTATACCTAAAATATTTCTGTTAAATATTATTTATGTATTCACACTTGACTGCAAAATAATTCGTGCAAAATTTTCAATGATAGTTCAAAAAAGTAGAGACTGAAAATATTATAATACATATAGATTTGATAATTGTAATTCAGTGAAATACGTTTGATTTAACTTAGTTTAAAAAATGATAAAAAATAAAACCTTTCAAGACCAATGAGAGCGCTTTGCTGATGAGCAGTGGGCCAAAATACCTGCTACCATGTCTAGAAGTATGATGGGAAGTTCCACACACCAACAACAACACCTGATGCCTCAAAGGATTGTTCATCTACATATTAACTCATGAGTGACATAACATCAATTTCTGATATTTCTTGGTAGTTTTTTAAAAACATCTCAATTGAAATGCGAAAAACAGTCAGTTTCTGCTCATTTCAGTGACTTCTGATTTTTTTCTTTATCTTATGGAAGGGTAGATGTAAATTTACATTCAAGTGTATATATTGCATGTCGGTGGTTTTGTATTCTATCCCCCCCATCAATAATTCTGCATGTCTTATTCCTCCAGGCTCGAAATGCCCAAAGATGAGCTTCCCAATCACAACTGCATCAAACACTTGCGGAGTGTCGTCCAGCAGCAGCAAACTAAGATTTCAGAGCTGGAGAAAACTGTAGCAGAACATAAGCATCAGTTGGGGGAACAAGTAAGCTGGAGTGATAATGTTAAAAAGAGTCCTTTTTACAGGTTTAATGGTTTCCACAATGTTTTTATATTATATTTTTAAACCTTTTAGGCACAAAGTTTTAATCTTTGAGTGTTATTTGGAGCTTACTGTTGATGGAAACAACATATGTTTTTAAAAATTGCATGAATAAAGTAGGTTATTTATTTGCTAATATTTGGTTGCCAGACTACTTTAAAGTAACTTAATGAGAGAATTTTATAAAGTTTTTACTGACTGTATGACTTTTTCTGCTCAGAAACGAGACATTCAGCTGCTAAAAGCCTACATGAGAGCAATCCGAAGTGCAAACCCCAACCTTCAAAACCTCGAGGAGAGCATCGAGTACAATGAAATCCTGGAGTAAGCCAAGCTTCTTTTCTCTGCAAACTGGTACCCGAAAATCCAATCCGCCCCTGATCTTCTTATCGTTTTCACCTTTTCTTTTAATTGCAGGTGGGTGAACTCCATGCAGCCAGCCAGAGTGACCCGCTGGGGCGGCATGATCTCCACCCCCGACGCTGTGCTCCAGGCGGTCATCAAACGCTCGCTGATCGACAGCGGCTGTCCCCTCTCGATTGTGAACGACCTGATCGAGAACGCCCACGAGCGTAACTGGCCGCAGGGACTGGCCACTCTGGAGACGCGGCAGATGAACAGGCGCTACTATGAGAACTACGTTGCCAAGCGTATTCCTGGCAAGCAGGCAGTGGTGGTGATGGCCTGTGAAAATCAGCATATGGGGGAGGATATGATCCTGGAGCCCGGCCTGGTGATGATCTTTGCGCACGGCGTGGAAGAAATCTTATAACTGTACAGCTTGCTGTGCTGATCCAGAGACAAACGGGGATGTTTTACTCTTTTCGCTCTGTGAAGTGGAAGAGGGTTGTCTTTTTCTCTTTTTGAAGTGAAACCTGAAAAATAAAATCTGGCTTATTTAAAAGAAAAACTTAGGCTCACTCCTAAGCTTGATACCTATGCCTTAAAGTAAGGACACATACTTTATGAACCTGGCAAATATAACCATAATCTGACTGATGTCTAAGATGAAAGTTAAGATGTGATGTTTACAAGGTTTATATTTAGTGCATTATATGATCTGATTGTTCTGCTCCTTATATAGAGATAAGCTTGAACCTCCCCATTTAATGCCCTCAGTTGTATAAATGCTTGTAAATAAAAATACTATATTGAATTATAAATGTTATACTCCTCCCTGTAATTAGATTGTGATTTGTTTATTTCAGTTCTGTTTAGTGAGCCTATGTTACTGTCTGGAAGGACGTCGACTCTCAACCTTTTACTTTCGCGCGCTTGCTTTAGTATTTACTTTCCAGTGAATATTTCACGAGACTTTGTGCTTCTCAGTTCAGATTGTTCAAACCTTCTGTGCCATTTGCTTTATTTATTGTGTTGCCTTTTTTTTGCAAACATGCTTGAAACGTATCAAATTGTGGAAATCCGCTTTTCGGGCACTTTTGAAGTTCATTGCAGGAAGAAAAGTCCACGTGTTGTTTTCTGTGTTGCCTCGGTTGTACATGTTCTTGTGTGCTGGGTCCATTTGAGTGTTAAAGTGGAGGTTTAACATTTTGGATTTCACGAAGTATGATGACTTCAATTTGACAGATCAAAATATTCCACTCAGTATGTCAGGCGATCCATATGTCATGTTCTAATTAAAATGTAGACCATGAACTTGTTTTTCATAGTTGGGAAGGAGACTACTACCAAACACAGCTTGGAGATTGTACAAATATTTGTCACTCTTAACACTTTTAAGGAAAAGTTATTTACTATTGATCACTTGTAGTAAAACAAAAAACTTTCAAACTGATGGTATAGAAGACCACAGAAGTGAATTGTGCCCTTTGCTATTTTCCTTGTTAATGTTTTTGTTTTGTATGTTATGTACCGTGTTGTACAGACAAAAAAGTAATAAAATGTCATCCTAATTTTGTAGTTTTTCTTAATTATACATCTAGAAATGTCAATTAGGAAAAATGCAATTCCTGATTTGACCACAGCAGGTCATCAGAGAGCTTTGAGGTGTTCATAAGGATCTATCAGATAAACACATCATGTAAAGATTTGAGTAGACAGACTGAGAGGGCGTTGAGTGTTAAGTGGACCTGATCCAGATTATGAAACCAAAGAGGAACGTTTAACCACTGAACTTGGACAGTAAGAGCTCTAACCTGACTCATACTCCTTTTCACTTTCTAACCCAGACGCCTACATATTTTCCCTGTCTGTTATCCTTTCCAGTCAGCTTCATCCTCATTGTGGAACCTAATCCCTCACCATTGTGATCAGTGGAATGTGAAATCATGTGCTTTACTAAATACTGTGGCTTTGTTATTGTCTGCTTACATCATTGTGCGATGTGGTTGGCTGCTACACAACCTGTTCTACCAAATACTGATGAGCAGGTTACACACACTTACAAATATTTCAATTAGTGCCTGAAATTGCCACAATGAAGACCCTTATTTTAAATGTTCGGTCAGCTGGGAAAATCACTTGACAAATAAGGTTTTACATATACACATTACACCACCTTTTAAGGGAAAAACAGGAGGGTTTCACATCCTAGTGTCAAAATATGTTTTCAGAAATTTGGTTGAAATATAAGAAATGTATGTTCTTTTGTTTAGTAGTTCTTAAACAACTAATGTATCATACTTTATACAGTTTCTGAGACTTATGACTCCACCTTTTGGTAAAAACGTTTCTCATAACCATGTTGGATACAATCTAATTCTGGTATTCTGCCCCCTGGCGGACACGTTTTGCATAACAATAATGCTGACTTGACACACGGTAATAAACCATACATTTATGCTTTTTTCCCCACTTTTACATTTTTTTGTTAAATGGGTGAATACTGACAATAAAAAAAATCTTTCCATTACTAGTGTTATTAGCAGCTGAATTATGCTCTATTATGAATTTGACGGCTAATATACACAGGATTTATTTAACCTAGCCTGCTGTTGTGAACTCAACCCACTAACATTGCTCATTATTTTATGGTAATAATAAATTAGTAATAATAAATTTTATTTGTATAGCACTTTATATTGCTGGGGAATCTTGCTGTGGTAAAAAAAAAAAGGGAAAATAAAAGCTAGAATTCAACAAATAATCAAGTTTCGCTAAAAACATTTAAACATTTAAAACGGTTTAAAAAAAAATATTAAAAATGGCGATTTAGGATTTTAAACCATTTATTTATACTATTTACATCAGTTAGATATACTTTATGAAATCCTAAAAATGCTTCCTTTGCTTTTGCGTATAACCAGTGATCGTTTCTGATTGGCTGTCAAGAAACTTCTCAAACTAGCTGTATCAATGCGCAATACACGCGAAAAAGTACAATAACGAAGGAAAACCTGTAAAAAAAAGAATTATTCGTTATAATATTGTCTTAATTTAGTTTCCATATGTACAAGTTTAGTCAAAGTTCAATGTTCCATGATATGAATACAGGAAATGTTAGGTAACTTTCGAACATGCACTTATTTTAGTAACGTTGTAAATGTAATGCTATTGTTTTTATTGAGCCCCAGCTAAAGTTACATTTTAAGTAGGTTAACTGTAAAGACTTTAAGTGACATTTTTAGCTCTTTCACTAAGTTGAAAAACACTTTTAAGTCTCCATAAACTATTAACAACGCGCCCACCGGAGCTATTAGAGGCATTTTAAAGCACCACGCATTGATTTCAAAACAATAATTGGACTGTAAAAGGGTTGCAGATGTGTTATTTTCACGAGCATATCCTAGCGTATAGACGCACAGACGCACAGAGCTCTGGTGGAGTGGGTGAGGGCGCAGAGAGCAGCCGAGGCGGTGCTTGTGCTTTGACAGGAGGGATCCTCAGTCGCTCGCTCACTCTCTGCCCTGCACGAGCTCGCGGCTTCCACTCCACCGTCTCCATTTGAAGTTAAGGGCCACTTTACTTCTTTCCTAAAAGCAGGACTGTAAACCGCTTGTGGCGCTGTACCGCGACGACCCTTAAAAAAAAAACAACAACGGCGTTTCGCAGGAAAGGTAAGCCACTTCCAAACAGTACATGTCCGTACTCGCTTTGATTGAAGTTTCGTTGCAGCCTGTTCCTGCCGCAAGATGAACGCAGAGATCGTTTTAGCGCGCCGAACTTGCCTTATTGACATGAATCGGTTGTAAAAATCCACGAGTTCTGCACACAGTCATGCCTTAACACGGAGTAATTCGCTGAACAGAACAACAAGCAGCAGAGAGTGTGTGGCTACTTGCGTTGCCTTTGGGGAACCCCTTGTTGAGCATCTAAACGTTTTTGAATGGTCATGCGTGAAGAAAAAGTCACTTTGGTGTACAGGACGGAAAATCTGATTAAATTGTTTTTGCAATTATCTATATAATTTGCAACATAATATGTCACCAGTACATTAACAGATTATTGCTTTCTTGTGATCAGAGCTTATCTGAGTGGACCATGTCTGTGTGTGTTCTGCATAGGGTGCTTCTCTAGTGGCAAACCTCAACCAGAACACACATTAAACACCCCTGGGATTGCAAAAATGAAATTTATGAATAATCCTTCATGGTGTGAAGTGAAGGTTGGTGGGTGTGGGTGGGCACTGTCACATCTGTGAGGTCATTGTTTACACCAAAGCTCTTTTCACCATCTTCTGACAGTAAATGGTGAGTGGGACTTATGTTGAATGGAAAAACTACGCATACAGGATAGACTTGTATTTCCACGCTTATTTTGGCCTGAGTTCTCAATCTGATAAAAACAGCACTTTTTTTCAGCAATTTTTTCCTTGTGACATTTTCTAGATGTTTGTTATGTTAGAAGGAAATGTCTTGTCTCCATGGTGTTTATTTGATTTAGCCTCAAGAGCACTTTAAGGCACAGAGTTGTGTAGTCAGATGGGTTGTGTTATTAATGTTATATCAGAGCTGAGATCTTTAAAATGAGCTAGAAATGCAGCATATTTTCCCCCTATCCTTGGTACATATTTGCTGGGGTGATGCAAGCAGCAGCATGCAAGCTTTTGTTTACAGACTGAATACAGTAGCTCTGTCATATAATTTTACCTCCACTTAATTAACTATATAATCTCAGCCTGAATCATGTGTTTACAACCAGCTATGAATTTGTGATTCACTGTCAAGATTTTATTACAATTTTATGGCAGTCAGTCTTACCCTTTCATATTTTTAATAATAATCCAGAATAGCACATTTTTATTGTGATTAGGTTCATTAGGATGGTCTTATGATTGCGGAAAATATTTCACGATTGTCTTTCTGGCAAATATCTATTGTTTCATTTTCAGCTGTAGGTAGATCAGTGGGCAGGCTGATATGTATAATCAGTCAAAAAACAAACAGTGTGGTTGTAAAGCAGCATGCTCTCTCTCAAGTCTGGTCAGGTTTCTCTTTTTTTCCCTCCTGTGTCTGTGCACAGCATGCTACTCTACAAGGCTGCCTCCACAAAAATGCTATTATATAAGTCACATTCAAGTCTAAACTCCGAATGATGGGCAGTCCTCACTTTGAAGCTGGGAAGCAAGCAAAGCCTCGCCTACATTTTCCAAGAAATCTATGATTCATACTGTGGTGAATGCTTTTTTTTTCCCTTTTCATTTTTTAGTCTAATATAGACTACAAACAATGTTCATTGTGTTCAGCTTATCCACTGTTTTTCCAAACTTTGCATACCTCTCAGTTCCTCAAATGTCACCGTACAGTTGTAGATGAGTCAAAGTCGATCTCTCTAACATATTTCTGCTGTGCTTTGCATCATTACACAACCGATATCTTCCCCAGTAAATTTAGCTCCATCTATAATTAAAAAATCCACTTATCCGGGACAGAGTTTAATATAATTTTGTAAACCAAATCAGTTACATAAATAGGGTCAACATTATATTTTGTGGCGTTTCCACAAAGCGGAGTGAGTGATGATGTCAAAAGCAGGGGACGTCCTGGATCCCTGGAACTCTAGGGATCCGTCAGAACATAAATATACCGTTTTTCTTGTTTCTGGTGAATCTTATAGTGGTTTGCCTGCAAAGGGACCCCTTCAGCAAACAGTGCATTTATCATGAGGGCGTATTCCCTCATGCAAGCAGCGGGTCACAGTAGCGCCTGCATGAAGGATAGAGTTTGAATCACCTCTGGTTTGGACGGCCTGCGGCTTGGGAGAGGAGGGAGCTGAAGGGGAAATACTTCGAGCTAATGACTGACTGCCCCCCTCCCCTTTCTGCCTGCGGATCCTCCTATCTGTTAGTCACCCGTGGCAGTGCTTTGACAGAGAGCAGCTGATGGAGGGAAACTCTTTCCATAGCAACCAGGCATGTTGGTCCTTCCGCTCTCGCTAATCTGACGCATTCTGCACACACTTCAATGAGGGGAATTGTTGTAGTTTCAAGAGAAAAACAAATTCTTGACTGGGTTCACTCACTCCAAAGAGCACACACGGTCTTTTCCAACCACAGCGCGTCAAAGTTGGTGACACAAACGTTTGCAAGTGTTGCAAAACAGCAGATTTCCTTGACACAAGTCGTGGGCGTTGTAACAACCTGCACAAACATCAGCCCGCATGGAAAAAAGGTCATCCCCAGCCATGTCTCCATGTGATAATTATAGAGAGAAGAGTCTTGTTTTTGCTCAGTTTTAATCGGAGACGTCATAATTTGTATAACGTCACGTTGCTAACAGTTAAGCATTCAGGTGTCAGACGTTTGTGCGTTGCTGCTTACCCTTTTACCATTTTTAATAATAGAAACATGAGCTTCTGTGCATAAAATGTGCCATTTTTTCTGAACTGATTGTGTGGAACATTTCGTTAAAACAAAACTGCATCTCAGACTGTCTTTCAGTTTAAAAAGGACCAAAGTAAATCACAGCGCATCGAACTCCTGTTAGGTAGCTTTTAAATCTTTCTCATGTCTACACAACAGGGACTTTTCCACATGGATGGTGCTATAAATGAGCATAAACAGCCCCCTCATAAAGCCCCTGCCGTAGTCAAACAGTGAGAACTGAGAGTTGTACAAGTCCTCAAGCCTTTGTGAAACTTTTTTGAAATATTCATGTGTGTTTTCTGATTGGTCCGCCTCATGTTTGCAAGGCCACAGGCTCTGAATTTACACGATTACAATATTAATTTTGCCTCTAAATATATGTAATTCCTCTTCCTGTACTCCATGTTCTGAGCCGTCCCAGCTCTCCCTCTCCCTCTCTCTGCATTGTGCATGCAAATCATTATCTAATCAGGAAGTGAGGAATCGAATTACTCAGATAGCTCAAGATTGTGTGGAACCAGACAATAATGATGATGATGCTCACTTGGTAAGAAGAAAAAAATAGACATGATTGTGTTCTTGATGCACACTTTTCTGGAAAGCATTAAAAGATGTGGGAATGAAAGAATAACACCCAGAAGTTTCTATAAAAAGACGAGTGCAAAATAAACTTAGAGAGCTATTTTTAGTTTATTTGTAAGACACTGTTTGAAGATTGAGTCAGGAGAATATTTCCAGGATAAACAGTTGGAGGCTGTGATCATTAGCAGGTGGCTTTTCATGATTCCTTCATGTGTCACTTTGCTGTCGATAGAGGCCTGGCCCACCTGATTGGCTGCATAAACAGGAATGCTAGGCAACGCTGCTGACCTTTTTGAGGGAATTAAGTGAGGACAGTGTGAACCTTTCAGAGCCCAAAGACAGCAAATGGATCCAGATCACATGGAGGGAGTTGATGTTATTTCAGATTATTTCATTTAATTTCTCAGTGCGTTCTTTGTCCCTTAAGTACTCTGTCTGTTCAGTAGCAGGCAGCTGTGACTGATCCCTGAACCAGCTGCACTTGAATGTGTGATAAAACCCGGGAACAACACCTTTTATAGCGAGGGCCTTTTCAGCAGCCTGGGCTAAAAACCATCATACGGTCTTATTCCCTTTCATTCTGCACAGGATGGTCATAATGCTTTAATAGACATCACTCATTTATTTATCTTGTAATTCCTTCTTTAACAATCACTTTGTCCCTGTTGCAGTTTTAGTTTAGCAAACTCAATCAGATAACAAGAGAATCATTCTTTATGTTTGTAAATTACACCTTTTAAAGAGATTTACCAAAAATGGCTTTAACCATTTACAATAACTGGTGGTTATTTCTGAATCATCCTCTTTTCAAACTTTCCACAATCTTCCTCTTTGCATTTCAAATCGATAGATCATTTCTATTTACATATATATGTAAAACGGTAATATAAAACTGCATTTCCCTTAGTTTTTGGACACAATGCAGGTGCAGATCGATCTAAAACGATGCACTGCATTTCCTCATAGAAATGATTTAGACAAAACATGCAGTTTGTTGAATTACTATTAAAATACAACATTTTCTTCAGCATACAATATATATATATGTATTTTTTCTAAAGCAGAAAGAATTGCTAATATTTAGAACAGAATAACAGTATCCTGTTCTAAATATATAAAGATATCTAAGTAATGTAAGCTTCACAGCAGCGTCTCCAGCTGTACTGAGCCACTGTAAGCTACCTGCAGCAACACATTTCCACAGATTAATGAACACAGCAAGGGTAATAATGGCTACTAATGCATTTTCTCTTTAAATAGTTGCATGGTGCAGATTTTAAACTAATATTAGCCTGTATATGTTCTTCCTACCAGAGGAGGAATGCATCAGTCGATCAGCACATGTTTTACTTTGTAATGCATGCTACGTATTTCTAATGTTATTATATATTTCCTCGCCGACATAATTGGACATCACTGATTTTTATCCAACTAAGGATTCTATCAGTTTAGTAACAGTCAGTCAGTATAAACAGTTTTTACTGGCGTGCATCTTAGCTTTAAACAGGATGCCGGGATGACAGCTTTCACCTGTCCATTAACTCTTTTCTCCTTCCCTCAATGATTAATGAGCTGTTTATTTGACTGTTTTCCCGTCGTTAGAAAAATCTCCTTCCATTATGTTCTAACTGCAGCGCTTTATGTTGATGAAAGCACTCGTTGCAAACCATCTAAACATTCGTTCAGGCTTTACGCCTCCACCATCAAAACCATGCATGAGGTCAGTTATTATTGCACTTAGGAGCTGCTCTCTCTCTCTGTCTGTGAAAGATTTAAATATCTTGTTCACTTTCAGTCTTGTATGACATTCAAGTCCCTTCCTTTTCACATGAGGGGAGGCCCCTGAAAGCCAGCTTGGTTTTTGTAACCTTTACATAAGTTTTTAATTCCTATATCTTCACACCAAAATGTAAGGTCTCTTTTTGACGCTAACCAACCCATCCACGCATTAGCTGTGGTATTTATTTTAAAGTTAATATGGGCCAGTGAGTGTGTGGAAACAGATTTTGGGTGCAGGGAATCCCTAGAGTTAAAGTATCATGGGGGCCGTTTGCCTGACATAATTTCTGCCAGACCCAGTTTTAGCCGGCTAGTCACCCTGAAGATGATGTTAAACTTAAAAAAGTTAATTAATTTAAGCTTACAACATTTGAATAAAACACGCGGAAAAAAAAGAATGAATCACGAAAGGGTTTTTCATGTGCACGGGCTTCTGCTTAGTTCTGTTTCTCACACAAAGTTTGTGTCTTTGTCTCCATTTATAGATTTTTACAGTGCAAGATGGATGATGCTTTCTTTTGCTCGCAGCCATGCTTTTATGTTTTACAAAGAAGCAGGCTACTGTGCACCCACCTTCTCTTTTCACTCCGTCTGCATCTCACCGTTCCTCTCGCCTATATGTACACAGGCAGACGGTTAGTGCAGAAGCAGGCACCATGTCCACCCCCACAAACCCAGCGGTGAAGGAACTGAACCCTGTTGACTTTATCCAGCTACAGCAGTACATTGAATGTGAGTACAGACGAGGCAAGCGGGCGGGCGGGCGGGCGGGCAGCTTTTGCAGCGCTCAACATCCCTCCCCACACACACTTCCACCCACACACCCTCATTTACACTCGCTCATGGTTTCTCATATCTAGAGGCAGCAGTAGTCTACCACATCTTTTTTATTTTTTTTAACAAGTTAAGCATACACATTTTGTTTGATTATAATGTGCCGTTATGTATTTCTTAATTAAACATTGAAATAACATTTCAAAATGAACTGAAAATGCTTACGGAAATAAATGAACATAAATGAATTGCAAACTTTTCTTTGTTGTTTTCTTTTTCCAGACTGCAGCCTGAAAGTGAAAGATGTGCTGAAGGAATTTGATGCAGATGGGAGGCTGGCCCGGCATCGACATGGAGAGGTGAGGGGATGGTGTTTCCACATCCACCCCCTTCCAGTACTGACTCATTATTTGAGTGAAATAATAGCCCTCGGTTGTCGCCGTTTAGTGCGAAACTGGACCATGATTCATGTGCATTGGGAAGTTATTAATTTTCCTGCGCTGTTTAATTAGATTCTAACCTATCCATCATGTTGACTAAGCTGTTGCATTTGTTCGAGGCTGCAAATGTAAATTACCTCCTTAGATTTGCCCACGCAGCAAGGTCTCGCTCAGCAGTCAGCTGGCCGTGCTCCTGCAGTGTAAGCACAACTGGGACTGAAAAGGGTCTTTCCTATATTGAGGGGTGGATGCTGCCAATGTTTTTGCACAAGAGGCAAATTATGTTATTTCTAATGGATTTTTTGGCTACATTTGTAGTTACACCGGGGGGAAAAAAGCACAAATAGAGCCATAAAGTATCAGAAGGGATCGTTGAAAGTATCAGAAGGGATCGTTGAAATGAACGGCAGTGAAATTATTATATCGTCGGCGTGTTCAGAATAGTGATGCACTTGCTTTTTCTTCCTTTTCCTTTTGTGACCTCGCCGCCTTGATGCAACTTTTAAGTATTACTGGGGCATCTCTGCAGAGTATAAGGCAGGGAAATGGAACAATATCAACATGAAATGGGTTTGTGGCTCACCATTATCGAGGGAATACTGCCTGTTAGCCCTGCAGCACCTTATCATGTGATTCCAGTCCATCTGTTTGGCTCGGCAGATGGACTGGAAACTTGAATCAGAAGGTTTTTTTTGTCTTGTGTCACAGTCTCTTGAAAACCCTCCAATCATTCCACAGACATATGTTTACATATTAATAAAGGGTTTATGTATTTAAGCCTTCTGAAAGCCTTTCCAACGCTGAGTGAATACATCAGCTTTTTAGCATGGCAGCAGTAATGTGATTGTTTTCTTGCTTTATCATCAGATGAGGAAGTAAACATATACTTTATCCTTCTTGTTTTTTACTTTTTTTTAATACACACTGACAGGGATATAATTGCAAGAGCTCATAGTATCATTCTATAACACAATATCAAGATTTTTTTAAAAAATCATTGATACAAGATACAGTAAATAATAAAAACATAAATATTCCCTCAAAACAAAACAAGACACCAAAACTTTAACCTACAACACAAAACAGATAAAACAAGCAAACATACAAAGAAAAAAAAAACACACAAAAAAAAAGAAAAAGAAAGAGGGAGGAGGGCAAGTATCACATTTAGGTCTTATTATCATCATGCCTAACACTGTCTTAAGAAATTCTTAAAATCAAATTCCATATGGGCTTGTCATATTTTCCAATATTCGGAGGATCTGCCTTTCGTCTTGTAATAAAGTGTAAGATAACGTGAAAGTTCAGTCCACCAGTGGTTTAATGCAGGGGATTTACATTCTTTCCAGTTCAAAGTTATACATCTCCTAGCTGCCAACATAGCAAGATCTATATATTTACATTGATATTTGTTCCACTTATCATCCTCACCAGTTCCTAAAAGACATAACCATGGTAACAAAGGAATAGAAACATGTAAACATTGAGATATTAACTTAGTTACAGAGTTCCAAAAAAAATGGAAAGTACATCACATGACCAAAACATATGAAAAAATGTTCCTTTTTGTTTTTTACAACGCCAGCATTCATTCTTGTTTTACATTTCACTCCAAACCAAAAACAAAATATCCCTCCGCCCCCAGTGCATCAATGAAGAAGGCTTTCGTCTGTTCCTGAAGACCTATTTAGAGGTGGAGGACTTTCCTGTGGATCTCTGCCAGAGACTCTTCCGCTCCTTTCAGAACTCTGAACCCAGCCAGGAAGACAGCACCAGTGAGATTATATATGCACCACCTCTTCACACACAGCTCCCTCTGCCTGCGTTTACAGCAGTGCCTTATCACTTTACGCTACGGCCTTTATGGCGAACATTCATTTATCACCGCATGCACATTCAGCACCGTTTGTGCAGTTATGGTAACCAGAGCATTCACAGCCCTCTCTTTTTTTCTCCATCTGTCCTATAGAGGAGGTCTTCCTCAAGGATGTTTCATGTTACTTCTCTCTGCTAGAGGACGGCCAGCCCAGAGACAAACTGGAGTGTGAGTCTTTAGTTTCTTTATTTGCCCAGAATAAATGGGTGACGGCTCAGTAGTTCCACTTTCATTTCCCTTCTCCTTTCAGTTGCTTTCAGGCTTTATGACAGAGATGGCAATGGAGTCCTCGACAGCTCTGTAAGTTGGAAATCTCTGTTGTTCTGCTATAATGTATCATTTTTATCAGAATACAACGAGATAATTCTATTGGTGCCTTTTTTTTTTAAACAGGAAGTGGATCGGATTATAGCTCAGATGATGCATGCTGCAGAATACCTTGACTGGGATGTGTCAGAGCTGAAGCCGGTAAGTCCCAGGATGCCCAGCTCTGAAAAATAACATTCCTACAAACATAAAACTGTATGAGCTGCTTTTTTAGCCATGGCAGTCAAATAATAGATGCACTGAAATATACATTTGTTTGCATGATAAATTCATTACACTGTTCAGCTCATTGTATGGCAAAGGTTATTCATGAGCTTATCATGTGGAGTCTGTGCATAACTAGTGTCAGAAAACATCAACCCTTTGTTCTGTAACAGTGACTGATATGCACACGTAGATCAGATAATGACAACGGATTTCATCAGGTTCTGAAGGACATGATGACAGCGATTGATGCTGACAGCAGCGGTACAGTGTCTCTGGAGGAGTGGGTCGAGGGAGGCATGAATAACGTTCCCCTGCTGGTCCTGCTGGGTCTGAAGGTACTATATTTTTTCATGTGGCTTTAAGAGCTTAAACATGCTTCATTTTTACTGCAGGTGTTTCGCAAGTGATAAATGCACTTGTAAAACCCTGCCCTTGTGTGCCACTCCCCTGTCCTTTGCTTCCTCCTCCTTCCTGTCTCTGAGGGCCTTTATGCCGACTCAGTGTTACAGGGTGTGGTAATGTCATCCCACCCTCATGCAAGCTCTGCACCATCATAATGCTGTAGTGTTTTTCCACTTACTCTGCACCGTCTAAGTGCTTGCATAAAATATCAATATTTAGTGCTAATGCGCTATATTGGATTAAAGAAATGAATCATTTTAATGTAGGTTGTAGTCAGAGAAATAGTCTTAAACTAAGCAAAGACCAGGATTGGGTTATGAATTATTTTCAGTGTAGAATCCATTTGCAGTCAGTTTTATGTCTCACTGTAATTATCAGACCACTAAACTAAATCTAGAGACAGAGTAGTCTTTGGGATTTTTCCTCTACAACAATGCGAGGGACTTCCCGACAGGCTATTTCTAGCCTCCAATGGACATTTGAAGCCTGGGGTGCATGAATTCAGCCCCCTCACAGTTGGAGTTTGCTGCCAACTACGGCTCCTGCAGCAAGTGATCGGCTGATAAATCACATTAAAAATAGCGTTTCAGCGTGTAATCTGGGTAAGAGAACCGGTCACTCTGTAAACAGATTAAAAGCAACATTTTAATCTTGTGATGGTGAAGATTATCAGCAACCAAAGTTGATTTTTATATGCATGATGTTGTGTTGTGCAGTGTTATGTGCAGAGTTGGTGCTTAGTTCATACTGGGGAGTCTCATTAAGCTGTGGTTAGTCACAAGTAGGTGCAATAAAAGACTGAGCAGCCAGCCTTGACTGCAAAGCATTTGAAACGTGGATTTAAAATTCAGTTAGAGAAAAAACTTTGATCTTTTTCTGTAAAAAAGAAAACCTGTATTTGAATAATGATGGAGTAATAAGCCATTATGTTCTTCCCCCCTGTTGCACTGTCCTTAATGATCAGATGACCCAAACAGACGGGCAGCACCTTTGGAGGATGAAGCATTTTAACAAGCCCGTGTACTGCAATGTGTGTCACAGTTTGCTGCTGGGTTTGAGGAAACAAGGCCTGTGCTGCACCTGTGAGTACCCAAACTTACCAGCGGAGGGCAACACTGCGGTGACTCGACCCATGCTGCTTTAATTATCACTCATCTGTCAGCTTTGCTTTTCACACTGATTTTTATTCAACAAGTACATGACAGCTGAATTATGTGCAGGTTGTAAATACACCGTCCACGGACGCTGCGCTAACAGGAACCCAGCTCCTTGCGCCAGGACGTACGTGAAGTCAAAGAAAGAAACAGGGGTAAGTAGGTGTCTCCATGACAACCTTTACAGTAACACATCTAGTCTAAATGCGGTTTGATCCTTTATCTTAATGCTTTAACATGTGGACATGCTTCCCACTTCTCAGGTTCCAGCACACGAATGGGTGAGTGGGAACTGTGATTCGAGGAAGTGTGATAGATGCCAAAAGAAGATCAAGAGCTTCCAAGGCTTAACAGGCAAACACTGTGTGTGGTGCCACACGATGGTGAGGAAGCATCTAAGTGTGCGGCTAATTCTTATTTTTTATCATTTCTATATAGCCTCTTCATATTGTTTAATAGCAATGTTTAAAGTTAAAGGTGCAGTATCCTACAGGAAAAATGTGATATATTGCTAATAACTGTTTTCTTTTGGTATTCTCTTAGAAAAGGCATTTATTTCTACTTAACTACCATCTTAGTGCTGCTATTAACACTATAGTGTATCTGAAAGGACAAAAATTTCTGTAATGAAAAGCTGCAGTTTCTGCTTTGTTTGATAGGTACTAGAACACCTATCTAATACACTAAAAGGCACATAAAAGAAGATAGTACACAATTTGGAAGCACTTACCTTCAGTGTGGTCATCACTACACTGACATAAATGATAAATGGACCGTACTTGAATCACACTTTTCTAGTCATGTGATCCATATATACATACCCGATGGGCACATCGGGAGGCAAGGTTCGACTCATAGTTGGGGGAATCGAAATGCTGACCTCTTTCTTAGTAAACAGCGTCTCTATCCACCTGAGATACAGCCGTCAGGGGTAGGCAAATTTGGATCTGGAGAGAAGCAGCCGCTCAGGTTTTACACGTTTCCATTCTCCTAAATGGGTCCAGCAGCTTATCAAGTTTTCTCATTTGAATCAGGCGTGTTGAAACATGGACACGTCTAACGCTTGAAGGAGTTTGGCAACATGGCAACCTGTAACCTGTCCTACTGGATTCTCTTACAGATAAAAACATGTTTATGTCTGGAATACTTTTGTCCACCATCCAATTACATCAGTGTTTGGCGTCTGAAATCATTTCCATTCCCATCTTTGCCACTAGATATCAGTAATTCTCAACACACTGTCCCTTTAAATGAAACTAAAAAATTGTGTGGTGCAATGCTGTAATGGACAACATTAAATCTGTCTTGTTTGTACGAGGCCATTGCAGCCACAGCAGATCACAGCCACCATCTGCTGTTCTTAGATGAATTGTCGTCAGGCGAATGAATGCCTATCCTATACACAGATGTGTTTCTGCATTAAGTCCACAGCAGGACTGTCTGACACACATCCTGAAAATCCTCATAGATAATAGGGATGGTGCATTTTAAAATACATCAGACAGAACTAACATCAGAGGAAATGATCTGAAGGGAAGAGTGGTTAAAAAATGTGGAGAACAAAGTGCATTGCTATCTGGGACTGCATAGCTGTAAACACTAAAAATAAAAATTACTTCTCATGTAAACTTCCAAAAACACCTGCAATCGTCACATTAGTACCAGATCTGAACCACGGAGCAGCAGGAGAGGACGAGGTGGCGTGTCGTAATAATGCACCATGGCAATGAGGCGAACCGGCACGGGCTTTGTCATATTTTGAGCAAAGTTCAGATAGAAATCTTTGACAGTTATGTTTCACTTTTACACTTAACACTTTAAATTAGACAATGAATGAATGAATAATTTAACATTGTTTCTGTCAAAGCACATTCCTGGAAAATTGTATCCCTTGATGGCACTGGCACTTTTCAGAGAATGAGATGTTGAGTTGGCCTCTAACTTGTCCATATCTCAGTCCAGTTACAGTAAGTCTCATCTGAACCATGAATGCCTCACTTTGCAACTCCTAAGACTTAAAGGACTTGAAGCTGTAAGCTTTTAGACGAGTGGTCACAGTGATCGATGTATATCTGATTCGGATTTGTTATTATTCAGTCTCATAAAGCTGATATTTAGAACTGGATTTTCTCTGTCATGACTGCTTCAAGAGTTTATGCAATGCATCCCCCTCCTTGTGTTAACCAGCGCCATGACGAATGTGCAGACAAGGAGCCAACAGAGTGTACCTGTGGGCCGCTCCGAGACCATATCCTGCCTCCATGGGCCATATATCCTGTCGTAAAGGTACAGAATTATCCTCAGGCACATCTCAAGCTCATGTACAGTATAAACAGCACCTGTCACACCAACGCAGAGCATAACGTCCGCCAAGGCTGTCTCTTGTTGGTAAAAACCTTCATATCTGGGCTGTATTTTCATAATTACATATTATGGATGTTTTTTTTATTATTTTCCCCTAAAGGCAGTGAAATCTATTACATTTTTATCTCATTTATTTTCTTTATGGTTTTGTTTTTCTCCCTGTAGGAGAGACCAAACAATGTGAAAAATGGCTCCTCAGGGTCAGCAGATGACAGCGACCTCAATATTACTCCTGACGGGCAAGTCCTCCAGGTAGCTGTCATGCCAGTGATGCAGAATAATGTGCAAGCTCTTAGAATATACGTGTTTAGTTTGTGTTTCATACGTGTAATAACTATCGCACTCTTTTACATATCGGCAACAGATCAGCCCTGTGCCAAGCACCCATCCTCTTCTGGTGTTTGTTAACCCTAAGAGTGGTGGCAAGCAGGGAGAAAGGTGAGCTCAGGAAGCATTCGTGGAAAAATCTGATTCCTGCTACAGTATGAGCACATTTACAAAATATTTCTTTCATATATTCCAGAGTCCTGCGCAAATTTCAGTACTTGCTGAACCCACGGCAGGTATACAACCTTTCCAACGGTGGTCCTGGACCAGGGTGAGTTACTTCAAACCGCTATATGCTCAATACTCTGTTGCACTGGTTCCCAAACTTTTTGAGCCCCGGCCCCCCAGGTGACATATATTTGGTGTTTGTGACCCTCCGTTCGATTATCAATCATATATCAGGCGGGTCGTCCTGCCGGATCCTCTACATGTCAGGCATGAAAACGGTCTGACTTCATAAATAATGAGGATTAATGTGGATTAAAGCATTAATGTTTTAAAGGGAACGTATCATGCAAAATCCACTTTTTTAAGCCCTTAAATACCTGTTTTTGTCGTTTTCGAGCGTTCCGGAGTGCCGAAAAATGTAATTTATTCACTTCCGGTGCAGCATATAAATCTTATTATTCTTTTT